>VNWY01000094.1:0-88716 GCA_009869845.1 Pseudachorutes palmiensis | reverse complement strand
TTCACCATAAGTTTTTCTTGTCTTTAGCTTCAAAATGTATAAAGCGGGACTAGGTTGGGTCAAAGTGTTCTGAGAACTGGTAAAATTCGGGGGTGGGTTATAGCTATTTGGTGCACTGTAAGAGTCCCCAAACCGAACTTTCACTCTTAAAATGATTAGACGGGGAAGTTCAGTTGGAGACTAATCGGTAGAGGATATAAATTGAAAATAAACTAATCCCGTCTCGTTGTCAATCCCACAAACTCAAATTAACCTCTATAATTGACCCTAGACGTGAGCCCTGAACTAAAAGTGTACTAATTGTACATATTAAAACCAAACACTATAGACAAGCCAAGACAGGGTTACAGATACACTTTGTTTTAAAAGTCACAAATTGGATGGCTTGACAAAGAAATGAGTTTGAGACTCCATGGATATGGAATAAGTAGCATGTCCTCGTTGCCTTTGACGCCCTTATTTGTTCATAAAGTTCTTAAAAGGGAAAGTCGTTTGAAAATGAATAAAAGTCAGTTCATTGTGCTTGAGTTTTAAAGGAAGAAGATGCGAAAGGCGTGTAATAAGGGACTAAAAGCAAGAGGATCTAATAACCCTCTCACAGAAGACACGGGAACAAGCCCCGTCTCAATCTCAAAAGTAAAAGTGAGGAGAAAGTACAAAACTAAAAGAAGGGAGAAAGAAGCCCACATTTTCAATTTTCATCTTGTCACTAGTTGGAAAACATTGGGAACCTCCTCACCCAGAATGTCACCTCTGCCTAATGTCAAGGATCCTCTTCGTCCCCACTCTATTCATCCCCGAACTACCTCACATTACACAAAAGTCTTCCAAATTAAGTTCACATGCATGCAAAACATGTACGAGATTACAACTACTGCTGCCTTCTAAAGTCACATTTGGCCAGGAAAATCCCAGGTGACTCCCATTTATATGACAACATTAGGCTGCTGCTACTCTGAAAAAATCTCACCCCAAACTAAGCCACTAATTTGAGAGAAGAAAGTAATTTAATTCAAGGAATCGTTTAATTATATCAAAGACTCTTTTTGTATATTTACACACAAAAGTTTCTCTGTTGACAAGGATAAAGGAAAGTTCTGGGATTACATCCTCCTTGAGTTTCAAAAGGTCTCCGGCAGAGATTGAATTTCCTATGCTTTAACATATGTACCTAACCGAAGTCAAACTGTGGATTAGGAAACGACAGAAGTGGACTTGAGCATCATTCAAACTGAATTTCAAATTCCATGACATGAGGATATTTCCTAGTCATGACCAACAACCTACTCTGGCCTTCCTCGTGTCTCTCTTCATGTGCATAAAGTCAAGTACTTAAATTGGAAATGCGGACTAGGATATGGGAAATACCCCTTAGGTATATTTCCTGAAGTTGAAGGAACTAGAAACAAGTTTTTCCAACTGCCCAGTCCAGAATCGGACTGAAAGTGCTCTTGGACTTTGCACTTGGGGGCTGCCGAGTCATGACCTTTGTATTTTCGTGTGTGACTTTGCAATTTAAAGTTATTTAAGGTCTCTTTGTCTAAAGCCACAAGTAAGGTGTGGCATAAAGGGAAACGCTGTCCTGGTTTCCGCGTCTGATGGCACAATATTTCAGGGCGTCCGGAGTGAGTAATGGGCGGGTGAGAAAGAACAGCGTCTGTCCCGAGACATCTCGGAAATGGTCCATCTGAGAAGCTCTAGAGAAAGAGAGTCATTACAGGTAGGGAGAAGCCCTGTTAAATAATTCAATTTGTTTCAAATGTCAAGGCAAAGCCATCTGACACCGTGACATCAGAAAGTGTAAAGGAACTCTCCTCCTCCTTTTTTTCAAAGCTCTTTTGCCCCTCGTCAAAAGGACCCGAAATCCAATTTGTCTTTTCTATGGGAGTGAAACCTCGTCTTAAGCTTGATTTACTTATTTATGATCTTTTAGTAAAGAGTCGGTTCTAAGGTGTCGTTCCTAATCAAGTTGAACCTCATCATGACATTTAGGGCCAGAATTAGAAATCACATCCATCATGTACAGACGGAGGGAAAGCCAAAGCGCCCAGCATCAAAGAGAAAGCTGGAGGGTTTTAATAAAGTAGCAAAATGGGAGCAGTGGCTCCGTGGCGTATGTTTTTGAAGCAAAATCGAATCGGTATTATAATTCCATAATGATCCCATATAACTTCTCCGTCTCAATTCCAGTCATCATCGATTTCAAATCTTTTAGTTTTCTCCTCAATTTCCTTCCAAGTACTTTCTCCCTATCGACGGCATTCTATTATTCTCAAGGCTTAAAACAATTTGTGGCTGGGCGGTGGAAGGAAGTTTGGATTTCAATCAAGTTAAGTAGGAGCACTTTTCTATCGTATGGCTAAGCGAGGCTTAGACACTGTTATAAAACATTTAGGCACAAAGTTATAATAAAGTCCCTGCGGGAAAAGTCAGGAGCTGATAAATATTTGAGTAGAGATTTGACGACTGAGGCTTAAGCAGAAAAAGCCAGCTAGTAAAAGCCACAAGGAGGGAAAGTGACTGCGAGAACAACAAGGCGAGTAATCGTCTCGTCTACTCCTTTGATCTCTTTAATAATTTATTAATTGGATGATTTCACGGAGAACGACACTTTGGTCATTCATAAATGATTCCAATATTTTTATAAGAAATGAGCCATTTCGTTATTATCTGAAAGTACCCATCTTCTTAAGCTAGAAATGGACTTATCCTTTCTGATTTTTATGAGCGCCCACTAATTCCTTTACTACACACTCTACTTTATCCAATTTCCAGTCTTTAATCCTCTGGTAACTGATCGCTTCAGTGGGATGGAATAGTCCCTTTGGAAACTGGACGGAGAAAGTAAAAGAAAAAGTAGAGAAGGAAGGTTTGTTTTTTTGTTCGATATCCTCGAAATTAATATCCTTAACTCTGAGTTCAGTTATTTTCTCCAAAGAATTGGCCTAGCCCAGAGAAATGAAAAAGCAATATTTCAGTTTGTGGCTTTTTACTTACCGAGAAGATCCTGGCCTGAACTTATTCGGCAAGTCTTGGCTGCAGAATTCTTGGATTTGGTCTTTCCCAGTGGACTTTTACCACCTGCCTTGGGAAGTCCGCCTGATCCCTTTGGTCCAACTTCCGTTGATGGATTAGATTGACTATTACTACTACAAACTCCTTTCTCACCATCAATTTCTCGACTGAAAAAAAAAATGAAAGGGAAAAGAGTCATTACATAACTTTATTGCATTTCTTCTTTGGAAAGTGTGTAAGCACACGCTGATTCCGTAGGGAGCACCGTACATTCCAAGAGCCGCTCACTTTTCACCAAGCAGGAGAACTCGGACGGACTTTTCCGTATATAGATATAAGGAAGACTGGATTTTGTCCAGAAGCAATCCTATACGAAGAGACATTCCAGAAGGTAAAATCTACCCACAGATCGGAATTACTGTAATCTGGAGTCACTGGAGGAAGAGTCCAATTCTTTTCCAACTTCATTGGTTTCGGCTTTGGTTTTCTTTTTAAATCGGAATGGCAGATATTGGAATCTCTGGCATTTGACGTAATATGGATTTCAGAATTCCAACATCACACCCTTCACGTCGTCTGCCAGGACATTTCAGACTACGTAATTGGAGATTTATTCAGGGACTGGAAGTTGCAGCCTTTGTTTGTGCAGGGAGGGTTTGAAAGCCAATAAAAATAGTGTGCTACCACATAGTTTACTGACCTTTCTTTTGTTAACCGGAAGACAGTAGTTACGTCAATAATCTTGTTAAGGGCCACCATTGCGGTGTACTGAAGAGGATGTGGTCCAGTGGAAAAAAGTAAACAGGACTTGGCAATAGCACCAAGGACGTCGGACAGATAGCGTTTGGGATCATCACGAAATGTGTAGCATTGGACAGAAACCTTAAGGAGGAGGAGGAGGAAATATTCAGAGAATAATAATTAAATCTGAGTCCCGCAGGACGTGAATTGACAACACACTTACAGAGATGAGTGTGTGCAACAGGCCGGAGAGGCATTGGTCTGAAAACCAAAAGCAAAGCATAACCTTGACATTATTACGGGGTAACGGGGTGGTTCACTTACGAGGGTCATTCGGGACATCAGTTGTAGGCGGGACTTGTTGAAATCGCTTGAGTAGTGACTGACAATGGTAGGCGAGTCCTTGGAGGATCTGAATAAACATCAATAACGCCTTCACATCGACACATCACTCTACGCTGCCTTGCTTTCTAACGCCAACTTTGGAATTTTATATCGCATTGAAATCAGAGGCAACGGAAGGTACCTTAGGGGTACCATGTTAACAAAATGGAGGGAGTGACGACTGAATTTCCTTTTGGAAACTGCTTACCTCGTCAAGGCACTCATCATTCGTCGACAAAGATTTCAAAGTGAGGAGACAACGGGCAAGCTCCGACCACTCCAAACGACATGGATCTAGAAAATATGAAATTAGCGGAAATGAAAGTCAAGCTCGCCATTAGTACAATATATAATTTCTAATTTGAGTTAAATTGCTCAGGGAAAGTATTACTGAACTACTGTAAACGCTCAGACACTGAACTTTCTCCGCACTTTCACTTACCCACTTCAATATGGTGCTTGCTCCCTTTATCTTTCCGCTTTCGTAGTTTCTTTTTTGATTCGTTAGCGTCCTCCGAACCCTGGGAATAATATAGACCAAGGTTAATTAAGTAAAAGCCATTCATGATAATTAGCTTCCATATTTTCCAACCTCCTGAACTCCTCCTAAGGTAAAACTTATTCTTGGAAAACGAACCAGGACCAGGAACGGATGAAACCGCTTGGTAACTTAAACTGATTTATGGTAAACTAAGGAACAGTAATAAGCAATTTACCAACAAAACTCTGGAGGTTGAATTATATGTTTGTTGTGTCTGTGAGTCTCTGACATCACTTTGTGTGGAGTGGATTTACACACCGCGTGGACGCTCTGTATTTTGCGTCTACCAAAAGAGGAGTGTGTCCACTCTTGGAAATCCATTTTACCAAATTATGCAATGTGTCTCCTTGTCCCATAATGGAGCTGTCACGTGAAAATGAGCGATTTGAAAAGAATCGACAATGGTGGGTCTGGGCGCTCGTTATTTCCAGGGAAAACCCACCGCGTTCATCCATCCAAAAACTCTGTTGGAAAGCATGCGATTACATTACTTAATCTTTTCGAAAGGAGATGTTCTTCCTCGGTGCTTATTTTACTTTCCCTACTGCATGTGTGAGACCTCTTTCTGTCAAGAAAAAGTTTCTGTCGTATAGGTAATGGAGATAGATGCAAAGTGGCAAATCCCATTAGGAATTATCCTCTTGTCGTTTTTCCATGTTTTTCACCGTGTATCATAAAGACGGCGGTGCTAAAGAGACTCTGACATCTTAGTAACGACATGACTCTCAGCAGTACCCAGTACAACACACTTGCTTTCTCTCGTATGTGACATCCGTAAAGGGCATTGGAGACCATTTCCAAGGAACATACCCATTGGTACAGTCAACGCCCTAAGTTAGGAAAAATTCCTACTCTAATTCCACAAGGGGATGGGTTGTAAAATGTGTAACCACAAACTCACTAATTGAACCTCAAAGGTTTTTAAATATGTGGGAAGTGTTGGAAGCTGGGCGTATTTGGAGTCGTTGGTTCCGGAACATTGTGGCTGCAATGGTTGAGTGAAAGTGGCGCTTATGTTCCCCTTCTTGGATCCCAATTCCTCAATGAATGTAGTTACTACGCGCCTATTACCAACCCTAGGATTTACGCACAAAAGGGAATGGAAAAGAAAGTCTGCTTCCTAAAGGTCACCCACCCTCAACAGAATTTTTGGTTCTTATGGTCGTCTGACGGAATGACAGATTTGTTTTGCCAAGAGCAACTTGCTATGAAGTCTTGTATGGGTTGTGAGGAGTGAAAGTCCGCCTGTCACTGGTTATTTGAGATAGACAAGACTATCTCGCTCCTCCATCGAGGCAGTTAATGTAAAATGTCCACGTGAAGGTGAAACTTTATGACAAGGCGTATTATGGTCCCAACACTTTTGAGATAATACGAGAGTCTGACAGCTATCAGAATTTGTACTTAGGAGGTAAAAGCTTGCCGCAGGAGACAGGAAGGGAAAGTTCCATTCGAGATTAAATTAAACATCAGTTTTAAAACAAGGGAGACTCGAGGTAGTAGTGGTTGGTGAGCTTTCTCTCTCTTTACTTTGTCGAACCGGAAAAACGTGTGAAGTGACGTCGAGTAAATGGATCCAGGATTATTATCCTGGGCTTCGACTATCACACACACACGGCATCATCCAATATAGGATATTCTTTCCCAGGAAGTTCAAACTTACACGTTGGTGCAAACATTACAGTTGCTCTGATATTCTACACACTTCCGTTTTTGAAATATTAATTCAAGCAGGAAAATTATCTTACTTTTGAAGGACGCTGGATTGAACCCATTGTCACTCCCGAAGGTGTTGTTGTTGGTCCCTCATTTCCAAGCTGTGATTCAGGCATATTGCTGTGGTCAGTTCCACTCATCAATGGCTTCCCTGGTGCTCCTTTCGAAGATGAAATTCGTTCTCCTTTGTCCCGATGATGGCGAGCTTCGTGAAGTTTCTTGAATAAACGACTCGACCTTGAAGACGGCTCACGAGCACCACCTAAGCCACGTAATGTGATTGTGAATAGTCGACTCATGTCAGAGTCAAGCAAGGCCTTGATTTAAACTTTCTCACCTTGTTCCGAGTGTTCACTCATATGAGCAGCATCTTCAAGGACAAGTCCAAGCCAGCAGTCTGCCACGAGCTGCTTCTGGAGTCGACCAATGGGCGGCAAGAGTTCGAAAGGTGATACGTTCCTTTCGTTCCGAACTTGGATTTTCCCGCCAGCTTCCATCAGATCCAGAATGGGATCCCAGGGGGTGGGCGACTGTATCACGGCCAAGTGGAGAGGAGTATTGCCAAGAGAGTCCTACAAGGGAGAAAGCATTTTTGGCATGATGAGCGATGCGTCGTCCATTCCCTATCATCCCCATTCTCACTCAAGCTCTTGGCATTCGGAACTTTTAACATCATTATTCCCTACTTTCCTCTAATCTCAGAATTATTAACAAAGTTGGGGTTATCTTATCATAACTCTTGTGACGTCGAAATTAAAACTGTCAATGAACAATGTAGTACAATTCTTTTAGTACGCATTAGAAATCGAACCATTTTGGGGAAATATTTTTTCACCCAGGGGTATTTCGTCTCATGATCTTTCCGCATTGTTGTACTAATCGATTCCTAATTTCCTATCTGTCTTTGGGAGCTAGAGGAAGATGTAGATAACTCACAGAAAAATCCATTGTTTTCTCTCTCTCTTTGGCTCTAGGCTAGCTTTCTCAATTGAACATTTTTACATTATTATCAGAGAATCAGCACAAGGGAAAGTTTTCATCGTGTCTAGGTCCCATATTTGCTTTTTGTATTTTACTTACAAAGACCAGCGTCTTTGCTCCGAATTGGAGCAGAAGTGCGACCGGGGTTGTTCGTCCACGAGAGGAGGCGAGGAAGAGCGGTGGGAGCGTCATCAAGTGGGACGAGGTGTAGTGCTCCAGGAAAGTAATTTCACGTCCCCGAGGCTCCACAGCCACGACCAGTAGGCCCTTAGAAATGGAAGGATTGATACTGAGCGGTTTTCTCGTCACAGTTTCCGAGCCAATGGAAACATCGGACCAGGAACAGGAAGAATAAGACACACTCCGCTCCGACCTTCGTCTCCCATGAGCTGCCAGAAGGGAAGAGAAACTAAGGTCCTTTCCCTCAAGCTCGTACTGCTCCTCATCTGGAAAGCAATTAGAAAGTCAGCTCCCCTTCAATAAAGACAGAATCATCAGCCCCAAGTCCCAATGCAACATGTCAAACTACAGTTTTCAACTTGAATGAGTTGGACTGGAAACTGATTTGGTTCGCTGGAAATTAAAGCAATTGAGTGTGTGGTGGTGCGGTGACTGATGATTCGGCTGTAGGAACTGAGCGCACCTGCTGGAATCTAATGGTTTCCTATCCCTCCTGCTGTTATTGGATATCGCTTGACTATAGAATGCAAATATTCCTTTCTCCCAGACTGGTGGCGGTGGTTCATTGAGTCAATTGAATCCATAGTTGGATGTCGAACATGGATAGAAATGAAATAATAATCGACGTACATGGGAGTAGCCTTGTTTCGAATTTCTCGAAAAATAAATTTACATTTAGTAAATTGGGACTCTGGACTGAATTGAGTTCGTTAAGAAATGCGGTACGGTGTCTACTTTAATTACTGTTTGAACTCCCTAGACAGGCGACCATATTGGTCATCGATGAAAGTCAATCTTGTCCAAGGAGAAATCAAAAGCCATTTCAGAAGGAACTTCGTCTCCGCCCATTAACTTTACCTCAATCAATAATTAAAATTTCCGTTCCGGAATATTTGAGAACCAATTATATATCCGCACTCATCATTGGGAGAGCTTAATTTCTCACTAAAAAAAACTTTTCCGCCTACTCTGTAATTACGTCTTTGTCCAATCGAAAAACTTTACTATTAATTTCTATTGTGAAATCCCTTTGATTAGTATCCGAATTGAAATGAAAAGGAGAAAAGTGAAATCCAATCCAACGGAGTTCGTTGCTTTGCTGAGACCTTTTCGAAAGAGTAATTATAATAAATTAAAGCTGGAAACTATGTATATAGTCTGGGCGGAAAGTTTTGCTTTCATTGCAATCACGGCCATTTTTGGAATTTCTTTGAAATGAAGGAAACCGCAGAGTACGGGAACAATCTAATTGGACGGAAACTAAAAGTTATTAATTGACACCAAAGAAGCTTTGTGGGAAAATTTGGATTATTTGCTTCTCATAAATCCAGAGTACGTCCAGGTTATTCGTGTCGCACGTTAAAGCTAATCGTGCAAACCCCACCGCAGCTGCATCTGCCTTCAAGTCTAAACGAAGGAGAAAAGTAGTGAACACGGGCACGAAGAAGTTTAATTTATAATGAGCAGGTACATTACTTTCCATGAATTAAACCGGCGTAGAGGCCTCGACTTCAAGTCCTCCATCATCCATCCAGAAATCAAATTAAATTCTAATGAAAATTCCAGGATTGGAGGATTCAAGTTGAAGTTGATTCTTGTCTGCTACAATGACTAATGTTTTCCTTTCATTAAATGGATAATTCTTCTCTGGACTTGTGTGGTGAAAAGGGAAGGGTGGGGCTTGGACTTCATGATTGTTTAGACAACAGTTTCCGAGAAAAGAGTTGAAAGTACAAAAATGGGAGTTCATCGATCGTAGCCGTTAGGTCCAAATGAAAACATAGGTTAGAGGAATATATGAGAAAACGCACCTGTCGGGGTGGACTCGTCTTTTCCAGCAATTGACAGGAGAATATTTCGAAAGATTTCAGAGCTCCTTCGTAGTTCTGCAAAAACGCCGCCCTCCCGCATTGCTGAAGAACTTTCCCGGCGAAAATGCCAAGGGAAATGGAGTGGAGAGCTCTTGAGGGAGATACTGCGGCGAGCTTCCCGGATAGATGCAAGGGCCCCTGCCACACCCACTGCCCGCTTGGCCACAGTTCTCAGTTCCAGCTCGCTTTCTAATGAGAATGAGCGCTGACGGGAAAGGCGAAGTTTTTGCTTCCGAAGACGGTTAGCGAGAGTCATCCTGTTCTTGTCCCCAGGTTCCCGGAGACTTGAAACCCAGCTAACACGGCGATTCATTCTTCGTGTCTGTCCACCTACAATACATGGAACAACAAGAGTCACTTGTTGAGAAAATAAAAAAAGCATTTGGAAGGACATGGTTTTAGTTTAGTGTTTTGAGCTAAATGAAAACGTGAAAGTTCATGAGATGGAAGGGTGGATAGAGCCAGGCTCATGACTCTAGTTCACGAGATTAAGGGACGTTGCCTTTACCTCCAGTCCAATCTTCTCCTTGATTTTCGTTTCCAGAGCCAGAGCCTGATCCCGGGAGGACAATTTCGCCACTTGGTTTCCCAGTACTCGAGCGTCGCCTTTCATCGGAAGTGCAGTAAACTACGGATATTATAGGTCTCACTTCGGACGGAGCTTGGGTTTCTTGATCACCATTTGATGAGTCCGTTTTATTATCGTCACACTTTGTGGACAAATTCCTGAAAGCTTCTCTTCGGAGGTGGGCATTTCGACTTTCGTCGGAGGTTGCCTTCGTTGACCAGCGACGATCCCGACAAGGGGATACACATCTCGAGGACTCACTTGACACATTACGAGATGAATTCCTGGAAAATATCCTTCCAATATCTTGGTTCCTACTCGGCGACACATCACGTGAGATGTTTCGAGGGCTCGGTGGACAAAAGACACAGCCAGAACCCCATGCGGAAACTGAGGCACTTCGACTCCCAGCCACCGACATGTCATAAGCCTCTGGAAGACGTCCTCCCTTGTTTGGGTCAACATTCTCTCTGAGGAGGTACCGTATCACATCATTAGCACCCCATTCCACCGCCAGGTGGAGAGCGTTTGTGAACACAACAGGATTCTCCTCAGGCTCGACAGTAATCTCACTAGCCCTGGAAAATAATAACATCCAGTTAAAGTCAAGAGCACAGCACAAGAGACTTTCTCTCATTGAGAAAAGTGGTCCTTTGGGGGGGGGGTGCGATGAAATCCCAAACACTTTATTTAATAAGTCAGGATCGTTCCTCCCTCAGTTTCCAATTTACTCAAAGGAAAGCCGAAAAGTGGCCTTCCTTGACTGGTAATTCATACGACAGAGCCAGGCCACTATAAGTTCATGCTAATACAAATCAATTCGGAGTGGCTGACATGCCAGCAGCTTTATCTACTTTCTGACTGCCTGACAATCCACTTTCCTCTCTATTTCTAACCATCAGTCGACCACGAGTAATCCGACGTCGGTTGTTTCAGCCAAGGAAAGTGAGTACGGGAGGGAGGGAAAGGAAACCCTTCATATCTCTAATAAATGTTTCAGGAAGACAGGTTGTCTAATGGAATAAAAGGAGGGCCTTTCCTTGGCCAATAAGACTTTATACAAGAGCTCAATGGGTCAATTAAGGACTAGAGTAATTATAAACAAAGTAGAAGGGAGTACGCCAAGGACCCCTTCATGACTAAAACTTTGTACAAAATCATATCTTCGTTTCCGCAAAGCTAAACTTCCGACTTTCTCCCGACTGCGGCAGGAAACAGAAACTTTGCAACTACTAACCCAATGCATCTAAATAGAATAATCTTTTTAACACATATTTTAGGCATACCTTGGTTTTGTAGTTGAACTCGGCATGGGTCCCGCGGTAGGTCCATCCCCTCCACCCTCAGTCCCAGCTTCCTTTGATGGATCTATTAACTGTAGTAGAAAATAAAGAAAAGGAAACATTTACTCTGTGATTCTTCCACGGTTTTCCCTTGGGCTTGTAGACTTTAAGGAATATTCGAGCTTTGATTGGTTCTTTGTTTCTGCACTGCTAATCGCTTCTCTTCTCTGAATTCAAGATGGGAAGGCGAGCTCACTTTTTATAGCATTGAACACAAAGGAAGTTAGCGGAGTTTGGTGGTGGAGCTTTCCCAGGAGTCACTAGTATAAATAAATACTCGAGGGAACACCAACAATACGAGGTTGGAACGACGGAAATAATCTGGTGCTGAGGTTAACTCTATCTAGCTCCAAATCATTTCAGCGGGGTCACCCCGCCGGTTTTAGAAACGAGAAATCCAGCGACGGCCCAGGAAAAACTCACTGACTTTCTCTTTATTGGAGTAGTGGGGAAACATGAATTTCATGAATATTTTATTTGACACGGGATGAGATGTTCTTCCCTTGTCCCATGCAATGGACTCTTTTCATCCAGGTATTCAGTGCCCTTATCCAGTAAGATGCTTACCAGAGACACCCAGACCCTACGTGCATGCTTTAAAGGGAGCTAAAAAGTACAACAAAAATGAAACTGGAGAGGAACACAATTTCCTTTTGTTTCTAAAGTCAGCCGCAGCGTTAAGGGCGCATTTCATGGACGCAGTGATGCAGAGTCCGTGACTTGATTTTATAAAGAACCATTCCTTTTTACTTGACACTTTGGATTCTTCTGGACCACTGTCTCCGCTTACCAACCCGCTCTTCCCAAAAACTTTCCCTCTTGACTCTACTAAATATAATTCCCAATTTCCACGGATGTTCTTTATTCTCGGGTTATACGGGCGCCAAAGATCTAAATGTCCCATTCCTATACATGCATGCCTACCTGCTTCTTCCAATTTAATCTATAATAGATACGTAGAGTCAGACAGCCCGCAGTTCCGCTTTAAATTATTATCACACTACTGGGAATGGAAGGGAAATGGTCCTTTCGGACAAGGAGATGGAATCATAAAACTTTACCTGGAATCGGTTTCGGTGCTTTTCAAAGCATTTCTTAACTCGAGCAACATCGTTGGTCCGGAGTGCTCGTTCCAGAATTGCAACGTCATAGCTCAAGTCGCTAAGCGAAGAAGCTAAGCTGCTGCAACAAACAACCAGATAGGACTGGATTAGACACTGTATCCCCCCAGCTCAGATTTGTCCTGTCAGCCCAGTCCTCAGATTTGCAGTAAACTAGTAATACTGGACTAAGAGGAATTTTAGATGTAAAGGGGCGTGGCAGCAGGACTAGAACAGTTTTGAATTTCAAAGTGAACATAATTATTATTCTCTTGCACCTTGTAATTAAGTATGATCCATACAGAAGTCCACAACAGGATGGAGAAAGGTGTCCCGGTTACTAACGGTTATAAGACGTTATAAAACGGTTACTCAAAACGAAGTTGGTGGGGAAAGTTCCATAATGGAAAAGGCACATGGGGCTTATTGGCATTCAGTCTACACCGTGTTCCTTTTTGTGTCCATAGAACCAGCCCACACTTTCCAATCCCTCTTTCATGCCTTGTATAAAAAAAAAGTGAAAATTGCTTTCACTCTTGTTATTCTCGAGGACAGTGGAGCAACCTCAGGCCTGGGGAGACTTGTTGTCCTTTTGTATTTTACTCAAGGAGTCTCGAGTCAGGCTGAGACAAGAGGCTCTAAGGGTGTGAGTCATGGTGAGCCTTGTATAATGTTGTTCCCAATGTGTGACAGTTCTTGGAGCTCGTGCAAATAATGATAATGGGTGACATCATTGTTTGCTCATCTCTTTCAATGGGACGCATATTCGAGAAGGCTCGCCTTCCCACACATATACACATACACACAAAATCAGAATAGGCTTTTGAAGCTGTTGAGAATAATCAAAAAGGCTCAAGTTCTGGCCCCTGAGCTGTTCCAGTGCGGACTTTGAAACGAGACTCAATGAGCCCATTACCACCGCGGACTCAAACGAGGGAAAAGTTTTACTTATTTCAGCTGCATTTAGAAGTGCAGACACAAAAGGTATCCTTGGCTGAATGAATTCTCAATGACTTTTCTTGAGACAATGGGAGGTTGGAAAGTAGTGAAAATGACATGAGAGCATCCCATAACCAAAGACAGGGATGCTGATGAAAAGAGACGCCTGGCAGACATAACAACAAATTGAGACTTCCCCCCTTTTTCTCCGTCTGATCTTCAAGGAGGGAAAACTCGAAATGGCATGTGTGTATGTTTAGAGAAAATGAGTCTCCTGCAACGTGTCATTTGAGTCAGGAGACGAGTTAAGGACCTCAAATGTGGGACTTGAAGAAGAACTGTTTAGATCCAGTTACAAAGAAAAGAAAAATACAGTGTGTAGTTCTCCACTCCACTTTTCATTGTACACCCACACAGTCACCGCACACAGATATTACATTATCTATCCCTTGAAAAAGTTCGGATATGGAGAAAGGAAACCCTCGGAAAACTAAGTTTGGATAAAAACCTCGAAAATTCCAAAACAACTTGGATGCCATTAACTTCAAAAATGGAATAGTGGGAAGAGAAAAGGGATTTGTTGAATTTGATATCCTGCCCTGTATAGTGTATATAATAGAGTAGGCGTCATTTTCCTTTAAATATTACATGGTCATGAGCCTTAGAATCAGAGGGAGGATGATAAAGTCCTTCCTTTGTCTTTGGTTTTAGAGACCTTTTATGCTCAATCCTTCTTTATGAAGTGGGATAATATGTTTTTGGCGAGATGACAGGGAATGAGCTTCTAATGACAATTTCCTCTGTCCATTCTTCATTTGAATTGCTCTTTAAACCTCACAGCTTGAATGTCCATTTAAAGAAAGGGGGAAGAAGAAGCTCGTTACTATAGGAATAGAAAGCAAAGGAGAAATTCAGAGAGTCTAGGGATTACTTTCTCCTTTATTCTTTACACTTTCTCCAGTCTCTACGTCTGTGTTATTGCCCTGTTGTGCTGGTACAACACCTTCTTTCCAAAGTACAAAGATACCAGACACTTTCCAGAAAAATTCAACACTTCTTCATTTTTATCTCCACTTTCTCCTCCTCTGGAACAAATTGCGTTTCTAAATACCCTTCCCATAAGGCGTTTGGCAAACATTACAAATATGGTTAGTTTTAGTAGATAAAGTTAAAAGTGGCTCCTGCCTTTTCCTTCATTTCTGGAATCTTAACTTATGACTCCGGAAAACCTCAGCCCACGAATGCTCTTTTAATCCGCTTATTTATTCAAAAAAGAACCTTTAGGTTTAGCTAAAATCCACTGCGTCCTAAGCTTGAACTGGACGTCTGCTTCTCTTAGAATACTGGAATCCTTTGAGAGATTCAGTTTTAATTTTTCTAGTGATTTCCTAATGATCCCTATATGATAGTTTCCTACCAGTTTCCTGTGTGGATAATATGAGTTTAAAGGAACGTTCACTCAAGACGAGATCTGGGTTTCCCTGATCAGGAGAATAGCCGAGAAGTTTCCAGAATGCCTTGGAAATATTTCCTGTTTTATGCCAAAAAGGGGATGATGCCAAGAAAAATAAGGAATTATTATTCAGTGTAGCGTGTTTGAGTCTTAATTAAATCAACTGAGAGGTTCGTGAATTTGCAGATGAAAAGAATCAAGGGAATATCTATATCCTTCATTTAGTCCTTTCTTTCAACAAGCAATTGAACTTCAGAATGTTTCGAGTTTATAAAAAGACTTAAAATGTTCTCATCCGAATGTTTTCTTTTTCCAAAACAATAAAAGAAAGCAACTCAGAGTTTAGGCTAGGGGGAGGAATTAACAAAAACTAACTAAGGGGTTCTGTTTCCATTGCAAGCAAATAAAGTTAAAATCTTTTCCCCGGAACAACCATTTCTTTCGAAAAAATATAGGACCCGGCGGTGGTTTAATTCCCGATTCAAAATCCCCATTCATCCTTCTCTCCTGCTTTCTCTTTTTTTTTGCAAGACTCAGCAGCATTCCCTTTTCACTGGCGTATACTTTTTCCTGTCCATAATAGAAATCATGATCTATTCATAATTCCACAGAAGCAGAAATTATGAGATGCTTTCGAATATGTCTAGTGGATGGTGCTTTCTCGGATGCTCGTCAACCCCTCGTGACTTCAACTTCTGAAGAAATGAGTCTTTATAAAATCCATGGCATTTGATCCTGAGTCAGCATCTTCCTGCATGACTACATTATGAACTCCTAGCTCACCTGTTATGCCGACTTGATTGAAGTGACAGATGAGAGACGCTGCCAGCGAGCACACGTGGTGAAAGAAGCTCAGGTTCATGGGCCGTCTGAGAAGCGAGATTCGGGGATAGCGGGGGCAGTGGGACTGAAGCTGAAGAAACAGGGGGTGTGAAAGGCGATGGCGGTAGCGGTGCCTGACCGCTGCTCGGTACTGGCCCGAACTGATAAGCGATCCCAGGCGGACCTGCATACAATGTCAGCAACCATTAGCTTCTTGTTCCTTTTCCCTCAAGGAAGATGTTTAATCAGCATTTTGTTTTACCTGGACAGCCGTCCCCGTTGCCCCGCCCATCTTCTCGAGAACTCTGAAATATAAATTAGTTCCGACAATGAAAATTCAATGTGAGGATAGAATCTAATTCACTTTTCACATCAAATGCTATTTCCCTTTAATTGAAAGTCATACAGGCCTTAAGATACTGGAATAGACTATAATAATCGTTGACTTTCATTCTACTAGGTCTGGAATTTTTGTATCCTTTTGTTATTGTATCCTACCAAAAGTAAGAAATACATTCTATTGTGATCTCATTGAATTACGCAACAGAGCAGCTTGTGTTACAGAATGTTTGGAATTATAAATCCATCCAACGAGTCTTTGTTTGAAAGTGAAATTGAAAAACCTGGGCAAAGAGAATCGAACAATTGAGGATATGACGACGCATTTAATTATAGAATCAAGATTACGCTGGATCTTCTCTAGATGGAGATGTCAAAGGTTAGCTGATTGGAATCATTTGAGCATAAAATGCATGAAACTCACCACGTAATCGAAAAACATGTTCTATCCTATCCTCTTCATGACGAAGAAGGAAGTCGGGCCAGACCTTCTGCAGAAGAGGAGCGCTGGGTTGAGCAATTGTGCGATGTATCTATTGTACCACTGGGGGTAGTGACATCCCTTCATACTAGCAGCCACTGCCACACATAGTGCCATGACTTAAGTAGCATGCAAAAGGAGCAGGTCGTAGTAAGGACTCTTGTGATTGGCTGATGGCCTCTGAGCCACCTCACTACTACTGCACTTTCTCCCTTTGAGTACTACAAAGGAAAACATTTGGGACGAGTAGAGAGCCCACGAAACTGAAATCAGATTTCGATTTACTTTCTCTCATCTACACATTTCCAAGGGATTTCCACAGGAACTCATGTGACTATGATCTGGACACGGAAACTTTACTCAAGTGGACTTCTGAAGAACAATGACAACGGAGAGGAGGAGCCTTGTCCGTTGAAATTTCGCATAAGAACTTAATCCCAACGTTCACTCTGATATGTGTGTGTTGACATACTGGCTTATAATGATTTTTGGTATACGTTCACCAACATTGGATCAAAGCTTCACGATCAAGGCACATGATATGAATCGATAATGACGCTTTTTCAGAATTGATTCTTCCACAACACTGAATATGTAGAGTCATTCTCGTTAACTTTTAGCAAGGACGACATTGACAACACCGAGTTGAGAGCGCGGGCGGGGGCATCGCACACGAAGAACTCGAAGAATCCAGAAAAATTCTGCTCCGGATGTTGATGATGATGATGGTTAGAAGAGACGTCAATCAAGCCTTGCGCTCTCTTAATTTTCCTACATCGTCTAAAACCACTGAACTGAATTTGATGAAGATCACACTCCTACTGTCGACTTGTGTTTGGTCTGCCAGGAATCTTATATTTTCGGAATCCTTCTTCACTCATCCGCTCTTGCCTTCTGACCCGATAGTGTCTGACTTCCTCTGTCTTTCACTTCGGCGATGGTGGTGAAGATGCTGCCTACCTTTAGGATTATACTCCCGACAGACAAAAGGAAGAAGGCTCTTTTGTGGAAATTTAAAGTGAATTTTTGGGTTGTTGGGAAAGAGATAGAGAAATGCCGGAGGAGGAACCAAGCCTGTTTCGTCTTCTGAGAAACTAACAACGAGGATCGGGAGAGTGGAGCGACGGCGGAGAAAGTGTGGCCAAGATGGGGAAAGTTGAAAGTATAAGTTAGGAATCCTTCGCTCAGACTGTCACTTCCCCACGTCCAACTGGACCTCAGTTCTCGTCTTGAGGCCAAAATGAAGCCAGCTCTGATGCCTTCCCTCCGCTTATCCCCGTTCAGAGTTCAATAATTCATGCTAACCACAGCCAGAGCACGGAGAGTCTCAACTCAACTCCTCGAGCACGGAACACGGACAACACAAGAGAAAGCCAGGGGGAAAGTTAACGCATTTCTTCAAATGGCAAGAACAATAAGGGCAAATCATCGATTGAAACACTGACGAAGCCACCACTTCCCAACCCGTCCTCCGCTCCTCATAATTCCTCCAACCCACAACTATAATTTGTGGTATTAAAAGGAGTAACGGATGGATGGCGAGGATGTTTATTAATCAAACAGACTTTGGAGTCAAGGCCCTCCAGCCCAAGTAAGTGGGAGAAGACACAATCCCCACCGTCGTCGTCCTTCTAATCGCCCAAGCGTAGGCTCTTCTATGTAAAGTGCTCGAGCTTTCTCTCCGCCGAGACTAAGGGAAATGATTTACCGCTTTTCATAGGCATTAGAATGCGGACTCTGCTTTTAATCCTTTTTATGTTACCCACTTATCATCCAACCGGGTATTACGTTTACGGCCTTGGAACCATTAAGATGCTAAGGTGTCTCTAATTGCCTACCAATAAAGTCTCTCAATGCCCTGACCCTTAACCCAAATCGACTGAATTACAATCTGACTTTGCATAGAGATTAAACTTTCCAATCATGCAGTAATTTCATATAAAATGTTTTAGTTGCATAGAATCTCTCAGAAAACAGGCGGTTTGAAGCAATATTAGTCAAGGGGTGGAGAAGATCACAAAAATAACAGCAACTGGCATACGGAAGTGCTTCCGTATTTAAGATATTGTGGTCTCCACATAGTTTTTAGAGTTTCTATATTTCTAGAACCATAAATGTGGAAATAAAAATTTTAATGTATTTTTTATAGACCGTAGGAGCAGAAGGGAGTGGACAGGAAGGAAAGATTTTTGGTCGTGAGCTTCTTAAAATAGAAACGGATGTGATTATGAGTTGAAGCGATGAATAATTTGGTGAGTTGCGTAAGTTGCTATATGTTTTAACGTACCGATGGTTGTGTCAGACTTAGACAGACAGACAAGACAAGACTACTTTCTTTTATCAAGACTGACACGTGACGTAACTTTGCTTTTTCAAAAATTGAAAGCCATTCCAATCTATCAAAAGCTTTTTTTTTTTCAAAAAGAAAAATCAAGACGATCTATCTTTTATATTGGGAAAACTTTTCCCTTTTTCTGCCCGTCTACATCAAGAATTCAGTTTCTCTTCAAAATCGGCTCATGTAAAATGCATTATTCGTTCTTAGGTCGCACGGTGTCAAACTCATTTGAAGGGTTAACACAATTTCCCTGACAGACATTCCCGATTGAGAATTTTTCTAAAAAGCATTTCAAATATTTTTGTACCGTGAAATCATCGAGTTTCAAATGCAGCGTGACGCTGTATATCTGCTTGGGGATCCACGTTGGGACTTGTTGTTCTTAGCTTTCCGAACAAATTTTTCCATTTAAGATTCTCAACCTCAAAAGGACTTTTTTTGGAATTTCCTGTTTACAGCCAATCTTCTAAATTGTTCTGTAAGTGTTTATACAAGAAGGGGAAAACATCAAAGAATCCGGGTTGAGAAAAAAGAGTGGTTTTACTAAATCATCAACGAGAATATGCCAATATTTCCCAATTTGTCACATGAAGTGAGTCCTTCCTTCCCCTTTCTTTCAAAAGTTCAATTCATCTCCCCCAAAATTCTGTTCACTGACAAATCTATTTCAAACTCAAAAGAAAGTAGACTTTATTTAAAATCAACAACCGCCGTCTTGCGTTTTCCAAAGAAAACAGAAACGTTGGGGATGGGAAGATATAGGTTGCAGCTACACTTTCTTTCTGGCGTTGGTCAAAGTACTTGAATCCACCCACAGACAGGAAGCAAAGGTCAGCGTCATGGCGGCTGTGCTTAAACAAAATCTTTCCATGTTTGAATTGGCCACATGAGAGGTACGTTGATCCTGAATGTTGGAATACACTCTTTAATTGGGATCTGTGCATTGGGAAAGTCCCTCAAGAGCCCCATATCAAGTTTTGAGAAAGCTTGAAAACCAGTCCAGGGGAATGAATTGGAAGACTCTGATTGGGAAGACTTTCTCTTTGAGGGGGTTGAAAATTCTTTTCAATTATCTTTTCCTACCTGGTGGAAAAGTATAGTCAATCCAGGAAGAGAGAGTGTGGCTCTTTAATCAAGTACACAATGCTTTTGATGAGGATGGGATTGAGGATGAAGACTAATGTGACTACTGGCAAAATGAAAGTAAAAGGGCTATGGCTCTGGAGACAGGAACTCCACTCCCTTGTTTTATCCATCCATCTGGAGAAAGTCCCTAAGTCCCCTGATCCAGGGGATCCTCAACCAAGATGAGAGACAAGTCGAGAAAGGAAATAATCATCTTTGCTTTCTATTCTTTATAGGCTGGAAGGAGTCAAGTGAAAGGTGGGGGGAAATGTGGTGGGGCTCAAGTGAGGCTTCCGTAATTCCAAACAATTATACCCTCGTCTTTTACTTTGTAACCTTACAAAAAAGATGTGATTACTCTCCTCAGAACCAGTCGCTTTTCTTGAACCCTTTCTTTTAGGAAATGTACCCGAATCAAATAATCATAAAGCTACACGTTTCGAACGTGACAAAACTTTACATTGCCGTAAATGATCCCAAATGGATCATATTCTGAAAGACAGACCGGGAAATGTTTCATGCACTTTAATTTATATCCAACACTTATTCTAATTTCTTAGACTTCCATGGGTCCATGTGCATAAATAAACGATGAATGGAAGAGCTCTCATTTGTTTGTTACACATTTAAAATGTACCACGTTGAATCTTAAATGATACTGGGGAAAGGGCAAGCTTACCTTGGCGTTGCGTGTGAGCACGACGTGACCTAGGTCATTTTGAACTCCGAATGGATACACCACTTCACTGCCGCTCCGTGTACTGGTGTCTCTTACATTCGTCGCTCGGGGGGCTCCTGGCTTCATTCTGCAAAAATACAATTTATCATTAATATTATTTATCCTTGGAAGAACTTTCCTAGTGGGAAACTTGTACACTTCTACAAAAGTTTGTGTCCACCATTTCACTTCTCAACCGAGGAGGATCAAAAAATCTGAATGCAAAGTTTATATAAAAGTATACTTGGGGTGTAATTAATTATGCGTAAGCCTTTGTTAGCTTAATGACTCAACTGCTTAGTCAGAATCTTAATAGAGCGTTAGTTCATCATCCGAACACTGTGTAAGCAAGTTCTTGCCTGAGGCCAAATAAGTTGCGGAGGTGGCTTCCATTTTCATTGGAATCCGTTCATTTTCCATAGCTTCTTTTATAAATACGTTTTCCTTTTAAAAAGAGAGGGAAACTCCAAGTTTTTCCAAACGGAAACTCCGTTTCTCCCTTGAAGGAACTTGAAAGGAGCAGATGAAGGGGAAAGTGAAAGTGGTGAAAGTTGGAGCAAAGCAGCTGCTCCTCTTCCTATCCGATGTGCCCCATAACTTCATTCTCACATCAACTTTATAATCGACGACTTTAATTTTCATCAACTAAAAAAGGAAGTATAAATGAAACAGGAAACAAAAAACGACTTCCTGAGAGAATGAACAAAGTTTGGGGAGAGAAAAGTCTCCACGCTTCGTATTCTGACGGAGCGACAAGCCTGACGGTTAATCCATCCAAACACAAATATTATTAACTGGAAAACTTACTTTCAAGAGTGCCCCTTGCCACACCCGCCTTTGCATAATTATAATAATAAAGCGACAGTCTTCAAACAAATTCCATCTCCTAACCATCCTTGTCGTCGCTTAAAAAGTCACTCATTTCACAACAAAAAAAAACAAGGGCGTTGCAAAACTAAAAAAGTCAGAACCTGCTGACACTTCAGTTAATGCTTAGCGTGCAGATGCTACAGTCGTTTTCTATTGTATTGTTGTTAAAGGAGAAATTTAATTATAATTTAATGAGTAATTATTTTCATCATTTGATGACAAGTGTCTTGTCAAGAAGGCAATTGAGCTTTGTTTAACTTCGTTTTTTAACTTCACTTCAAAGTTTAATGATAAGGTGCATCAAAGAGCATTGCGACTCATCCCATGAGATGAAAAACCTTAGATATTTACAATTAATCTTATTCCAAAAAATCCAAAGGGACGTTTGACTTTTGGATCCTTAAATTGAATTAGAAACAATGCGACTGTAAAATCCTTCAAATTAGGCTTACAGTTGGAACTATTCAAATTCCTTTGCGCTTGTCGTTTCTTCAATTCCACTTTCACTTGGACTTTTTCGAGTCACTGAAAGGAATCTGGTGGGGGTGGGCGGATGAAAAGAAAGTGAAAGGAACAAAAACGAAGTTTAAATGAATCCGTCGACATCATCGTCGAGTGAGTCTCAAATAAAAGAAGTCTGAATGAAGAGCTGCTGAAATTGTCACTTCGTTCTAATTACAGAAGACCTCCCTCTGTTACATACAGAGGAAAGCCCTTTGTCTCTCCCATTGATAAAAGCAGTCTACGTGTAGTTATGCATTAGATGGAGGAAGCATTTGACTCCGCCCTTCCAAACACTGTGCTAATTAGGTCCTAAACTCAATTTGGAGGGACTTGAAACATTTTATAATTCGATTAGATGCTGTGGTTGAGCGGGAGAAAGTTTTCGGGGTGGAGGAGGATATGGCAACTTTTACCAAGTCAATTAAAATCAAAAAGGGAGAGTGAAAGGCCTTTCCGGGTTTTTGAGGGTCCTGAAATTCTCGTAGTTTACACTACACTACGACTCCACAAAACTACTCAAACATTCTAAAGACCAATAGTCATCCGGCAACCAACCCCAATCCTACTCCCATTCTTTCCTGTTAGTGAAACAATCTGGAAAGAGACCAACAATAGTAGGATTTTCCCTTAAGGTTTTTACCATAGTCAGGAAAGAGAAAGTCCGAGCTTTGACCCGTTGCCCATTGTGTTCGAGGAGAGTCCCGATGGGAGCCATAATTTGGTTCTGAAGAGACTAACGAAAGTTCAGGAAAGGACGATGGACATGAGTCCCTTGGCCAAGGTCCCTTTGACTCCACACAGTTTGATGTTAATAAATTATACCCCTCTTACTCTCCAATGGCGGCACACCTTCCAGAAGCCACAATGATCCCCACCTGAGAAAACATTACTTTCTCCTTATTACTCAAGACTCTGGAAGAAAATGAGACTTTCTCTCTCCCTCTCTTGAATTTAACTTTATGCATCTTCGACTTTTATTTTCTGGCTGGAATGAATGAGATTCCGGCTATTTTCCTCTACCCTGTACTTTGTCATGAACTAACTTTTTCCATTTCCTGAAACTTCAGGTGCACAATTTGTGTGTCGTGGTTTATTTTGTGTTACGTATCTCGTCCTTCCTTGTGTGTTTCGGATGTTAGTTCCACACCTCAACTCTATAAAAAGTGAAAGTGTGACACGTGAGAGAGCTAATACAACAATTCTATTAGCACTGTCACTGCCTCTTTCTCACAAAAGTGGAAAGGAGTGAAAGCTAATTACGTATGGAGCTACATAGGATTTGTCGCTCTTCCTAAGTCCCATGTTTCATTTTGACAGCGAGAATTTGGAACAACAGCCTCATGTGGGCAATGGAAAACTGAGCTGGTAGCAAAGGGTTAAAGTTGCATAAAATGCAGTTTTGGATTTGGAGCTTTGATGTCAATTAACTTTGAGTGAGGAATGAGGATAGTCCGGGTTTGGCCGTGACTTGAATTTTAGTTTGACTAGAGCTGAGTGTTAACAAAGCTGAATAAAAAGGGGGGAGTGATTGACATTACTCTTGATGCCAGTCATGTGTCTCTGATTTGGTTTTCCAGCGCTGACTTCAGCGGAATGTATGGAATAAGTTTCAGCATAGGTCAATACAAGTTCCTTTTAGCTCTGTTGTTCAATTCAATTTCCAGACCGGTAGATTAGCACACCCATTTGTTATAATTTCCCCGAGGATGCGTATGATCCCACATGACTCCAGCTGCTCCTTTCTTTCCTCAAAAGTTTAAGCTGATTGTGCCTTTTGTTCTGGAACTTATAAACCCAGGTTATGAATTATAAACTATGCTTATGCTTGCAATTATTCTTAAAGTTAAACACCGAGTCTGAACCCACGCTATGTCTCATATATTTACTCTTCCTGTCCAGTCGCAATTTGGACTTGACAACTTGTGTCTCTTAGTCCTAAGCATGTCAAATCTGTTCATTGGTTGACTCCATTTGTTTCAAATTGAATGTCCCATCCTATTCCCACTGGGAAGTATAATTCAAAATTTGACAGTTCCCAAGTTGAAGTGGCAAGAGGGAAAAGTTTTGTTAAACTATTATTAAACCGGTAGAATGAATAAGTTAAGGAAACGTGGATCCCTATTCCAATTCCCCCTTTTGCCGTTGGGTGAAAGTTCGGTTAGGGAGAAAGGGAGTTGAGGAATAGGCGCTGCATGATCCAGCCTCCTTTTGTCTCAGCAAACTCCTCAATGAGTAGTGATCAAGTTGTCAAAAGCAGTTTGCCATTTTACAAAAGTTTTACCATCAGAGTAGCATGAGAGACACGCGAGGAAAGATCCTCATCTTACCTGTCCACAACTTTGGACTTGGAAAACGACGGTCGTCTCTGAATTATCTCTTCACACGTAATAATACAGAGGTAAAAGTCCATTTTCATGCTAATTTCCTCATCCTACGGAAGAACATGACTCTGGAAATTCCCTCTAGAGAGGCGGATGCTACACGCCGCATGTGCTCATCACCTCCACGGTAGTCGCCGCGGGTGGTGAGACTTGAAACCCAATCCCTGCTTTCTCATTCTCCCTATTCCCCTACTTTCTCCAGAATTATGAAACTATTACACAGTTCTAACGCCTCTGCTGAGCTCCTTAGTCATGTTAAAAATTCAGGGATTACTTACCAAAGTCTCACGATTACTCACCCTTTAACCCATTAGATTATTCCATCATTTGACAAGTATAACTTTTACAACAGTCAAAACTTGGAATTTGTAAGAATACCTAGCACAATGCTTCCAATGCCAAATGACCAATTAATGGATTTGCATGATACGTTCATCTCATTATATTTTTGAAGGAACCTATTATAAAAATAAGGAGATGATTTAATACAATGCCAGAGAAAACCCTTTAGAAAATTCTAATATTATGAGGCAAAGCACTTATTTAGGAAAGGACCCCGAGTGGCTTTTCCTTCTGCCTATTTAGATAATCCTAATAATAATTCCCATATACGAGCTAGACAGAGAAAGTTGAAGGCGCATAAGGCGGAGTTAAGAACGGAGAAAGGAATCTCATCCCATTATAAATCGCTTGACAATGAAAGACGCAGTTGGGAATAATACAAAAGCACCTTAACGAGAAATGGGTTAACTTATCCACGCCTCTTTAACACCGTGTCAAATATGTCTCCCCAAATATCGAACAGACTGCTCCTACTTAACAAGAAGAGAAAGCAGAGAGCCACCATGGAATTCAAAGAAAGGAATTTCTTTTGAAGTTATAGTTAGTATATAATTCAATTTAGGAAATAGGAGTGAATGGAGAACTTTGAGTAATTTCAATACGACTATGAGCATTTCGTGGTTTTCCATAAAGTAAGTATACCCCAGTCCATTTCCATACACTCCATTCAATTATCAAAAAAGGAAAGTTCGATCATAATCTTTCCTAGCAACGGCATACAATTTATTTATTTCATACTTATATATTCAACTGCTTCACTTATTCAATGACGGTAGAGGGTGGTGGGTTGGTGTAAACAAGTTGAAGAATCCAATTAAAACCTCTAAATCCAAAATAATTTTTATTGTGTAGAAAAAACCTTTCATTATTAAATCTGCTCAAATTGGAGTTAGCGTCTGGAACTTTCTCCATGCTCTCTAAGCCCACACAGTGTACTGTAAAGTCCTTCCTCTGTGGACTTTTCCTTTGTGACAAAGATTAAATTTTGGACTTTTCGAGTCTAGAAGTGTTTTGCTTTTGTGAGATTCGGGGGAATTAGTCATTTCTCAAGCGTCGTCGTCGCTTCCTCTTGAGCCACTTTTCCTTACTACTTTCAGTTGGTTGCGTACATATAGGAAAGAGGGTAAAAGGCGACATATCCGGGACGTTCCCGCTGCATCCGTCTTATGTCACCCAAAGTTCTTCTTATTAAAAGCCCACCATAAGTCTACCCCATCACTCTTGGCCCCACCTCCGACACAGATGCTTCCCAAAAAGTATAAATTAAATCCCAACTGGGCCAAGACTAAAAGAGCTCCATTATCACTCCCTTCCATCCACCAATTGTCTTCAACTTCACACTTCAAACTGATTTCTTAATAACCAAGGAAAAGGAAAAGCGTTTCTCTCTCTCTCTCTCTCTCTCTCTCTCATGGTTGAAACCGAGTCAGAAATTAATACCAAAACTATTCTTCCTTTCATTCCTCTGTTGTTAAACCCCAAGCGTTCAGTTTTCCTTGTATGTATTAAAACCCACAAACTAAAGAATTCCTGCCGTTTAATATAAGAGTTTACAACGTCATTTACACTTTGTGTTATTCACTTTCTCCTTTTCAATTCTCTCTGCACCAATTCCCGGCTAGCATTCACTCTCTTTTCATCCAAATATCACCGATTTTAATTTAATCTCACCGGAAAAAGCTTTACGTGTAAACTTGTCAAAAGGAATTAACGAGAGAGGTGAGGAATCGAGACATGCGAGAAGTGGAAAATGGGAACGCCCTTTTTACAGCCGTTGTCTAAAAAATCGACTCCCATTCTCGCCTAAAAGTACATGCTACATGCTACATTAACAAAAGCCCCTATGCTGAAATAGAGTAAAGATGTGAAGTAGGACTATCCACTGGAATCTAGGGATTCAGAGTGTTCGGACTTCAGAGTGTTCGGACACTCATTCTAAACAATGAGGATCGCATGTAGGATAAGCGTTACATTAGTTTAGAAAGAGGATGAGAAATAATGGATTCACTGCGCAGCATTATTCTACTGCTTCCTAAAAAATTGGTCCCATTATAAGGTCCCGGTCGTCCCTCAACACTCATCATCCCTTAGATTCCTTCCAATTGAGTGAAAGCCGACATTCAGTTGAACCAATTTATTCTTCAATTTTTCCAAGGGAGACTGACCAGAGTGTGTGAGCAGTGTAACGGAATATCTTCACTTTTGAATCAAAATTGGAAAAGGATTCCATTTTAACTGATTCAAATGGGATGGAAATGGGTGTTAAATTGAATCAGTCCTTGATGCACCTGTTTTTATAGGAAGACTCATGGAAGAGAGGTGGTAATCACATCATCAAGATTTCCTTCCAATACTTCGTTTTCCAATCCTTCCAATCTCAATAAAGTGACAAATGCATTGAAGTCGTGCCTTGAATGAGGAATCCAGGCACGGCGTCCCTTTAGCCTCAGACTTCTACCTCAAGTATATACACTCTTTTCTCCAGCATTCCAGCAGGAGGGAAAGAAATTTGTCATCCGATCTCTAGCTTTTGGGATCCTTTTCCGTAAAATTTTCCTCAAGTAGAATCAGATTTCGTCATATATTTTCCCTTCAGTTTTTCCAGTGTTCCGGGAAGATCTACACAATATGGATTTTGTTCACATGTGAACTTACATATATCTGGGAAGTTCACGACACCATCCTAACAGACTAGTACCTACCCAACTTCCGCCTCAAACCTAGTTCCTTGCTGTCACGAAGTAGCATTCGGGTGTTCAAAAAATTGGTTGACTTGATAGACTCCAATTAGTCATGTAACTCTTTATTCTAAACTTCCGACTTTCTTCCGGTGAATGAATTCCACAGTGCTGACCAAAAGTTAGCATAAAGCAGTACAAATGAAAAATGGAATGGAAGCAACGCATTTCGACCTGTCAACTACATCGGCTGACGGGGAGACAAAAATTTTATCCGTCTCTTGTGCCGACCATGCATTAATTTTGGTCACAGATGCGCCTTTCAACCTGACACTCGAGAGCCCATTATATCCTTTTGAGTCCTTTCGTATAGCCCGAAATGGTCTAAACACCAGGAAACGAGGACAGGAAGGAGATCTATGGGATGAAGGACTCCTATCTGTCTCACAGTCCAATTGATAAGAATTGTCACTTCTCCCATCTTCCTTTTGCTTATTTTCTTTTGGAATCCTACACGCCTTCACAATGGGAGAAAGCAAAAGAAAGGATACAGTGGGAGTGCTCACAATAACACGGATGCCGGCTCACTTCCAGCGACGAGTTGATACAAATCCATCCTCATCTCACGTTACCGGAAATTATTAACAAATCGAAGAATAGCACAAAATCCCTATTGTATAGTTGCTCCTGTGACGAGTCATGTGTGACCATCTTTTGTCATCCACTTCCAAGTGATTAATTTATACTTTCACCCATGACTCCTCTTCATCCAGAAGTTTCAGAAATGGAGAAGTGTACGGGGGAATTGGATTAATCATTTGTAACTTATCGTCTTAAATCCAAGTGAACTTGTTACTTTGAAGAAGACAAGGGTTCCAAGTCTCTTGATATATTAAAATAGAAAAGTGCTAAAATTCAAAGTGTGAGAGTAATTTGGTTTTCTCGGAAACTTGTTTCTTGATAAATTATTCCAAAACTTTGAAGCCTTAAACTGGAAGACTTTAATTTCCAAAAGTGGAGAAGGTAGGAGTTGAGAAAGTAGGAGGAAATGTCGCCTTTCTTTTCTTGACGAAGATATCTGTTTCAAACAGGCACAGGAGACTCTGACGACTCAAGCCATTCTTCCTTAATTATGATCACACAGTAGTACTTGAATATTAAATACAAAACCACTAATTTTGTCATTATGAGCCTGGAACGGGGATAAACGAGAAAGGCACTTGGTGCACATATACTAAGTTAGGATTATCCAGGTGATTAAAAATCTACCACACTGCCCCAATGATTTGAATTTGGATCTGGGATTTAATTCCGACCTAAGCACATATGTACAAAAATCGTTAATTTTAGTTGCTGGAAGCGTTGAATTTCATGAGAAGGAAATGTGAATAATCCGCTGGATACTGCACGGACCTCAATTACAGTGGGATTCCGAGATAGCGGGGATGAGGAAAGAGTCAAAGTTCAACTTTCACTAGCTTTCTCTGGATATCTGTAGGAGTGCTGTTTGGACACGTAATAAGAGGAGGAGTACTGACTGTAAATTCAACTACCAGCGTCCTACAATAGTCGACAGCTTCTGCTCCTATATACGTAAAAAAGGACAAGATTTATTATCCAGATTTCCAGGGAAGCAGTTTGGGAGACAGGGGAGAAAAATGTTGGATAGTAATATGTTACATTTTGAGCACACATTGGGCCGGGATGAAAGAACAAGAGGAAATGCTTCCAATTTGCTTGTTGATCCAGTATATACTGTACAATGTGTGAGTCATGGCGCGGGTCTTTCTGTTGGTGTTGTTGCACTTGCCCTGTGTAATTGTGTATTGAATTATGTGTCCATGCCCTTGGAGTGCTTGCAGCGAAGGGATATTTTGTATGTGTATCGGATAATGTAATCTGCTACAGAAGGACAAACATCCGTCCGTCCCTGCCACTAGCACGTCCATGGAGAAAGTCAAATCCAAAGGAGCCGCATATCATCATCATCCTTCACTTTCTCCCGGCACGCAGCTCGAACTCTGCCCAGTTAATATTTAATACCCGTCGTCCTTTTTCTAACAAAGTGACGCTCGCAGAATCATTGAGCAAACTGTCACCTCTACCCTCAACGTATCTAATTTTAAGTAGATAGGCTCCCTTTGTTTGGCTAAACTCTAAACTTCAAATTCTCAGTTTGGGCACGTTTCCACTGAAGGAAACTGGTTAATTTTTAACTAGACCAAAAAGGAGTGGGATCTGGCACACATGTGATATTATGTGCCCTGGAGATTGTTTGTCATCCATTCAGCATCATGGAACCTCCACACCACGAGTACATTATTCTGCTTGTGGTTACACCTGAACAATACAGTTTGTTCAATTATATTATCTTCCTAATCTCCTTGGTTCTAATCCTTGTCACATATCCACAGCATGACCGGTCCTTCCCGTTCAAGACAAGTTCAGACAAACCTCTCAAATCAACGGAATTGTCACTCCTATTTCGGCCATGTGCGATTAACTCTTCATCCTCCTTACACCTCAGACTTTGTTTTAATTCCAACCCATCCTTTCTCCGAACGTACGCAGTTTGTCTACACTCTGAGAGAAAACAAATCGACATTATTTTGAAGTTCTCAGCATATAATCCTTCCATTCCGGCGTTAAATCTTGGGATGTCAGGCATGTGTAGGGATGGATGAGGAGTCAAGGGAGCGTGGAAGGGAAAGTGTGTGACAGCTGCCAAAAAGGATTCGAAATTCCACCAGGGGACGTGTCACGTGATTCCTGAATCATTGACCTTTAACCATCCATGCATTTGGCAATACACAGCCATGTTCCATGCTCCCTTTCCTTTCAAACAGTAGGGGATGAAAACTTGGGATGGTGGAGAAAGTACGTGAAGAGGATTCGACTGTGTCCTTGAAAAGGTACAATTAATGTCTTCCAGGACCTGCTGGGCGAAGACGCAGTGGGGGATTGAGTTTGTTGTTTGCTCAAATAAGTTTGGGATGAGACAATTGAAGACAGTTCTCCTGCGTATGGAACCCGTGTTTGGTTTAGCTGTGTCACATCATGGACTTGGGATGACACGATCAAGACTCTGCTGCCCTTTTGAGTCACGTGGAAATCGTGCTGGAAGAGATCAACTAAAGACCAAGTTATAATTAAGGATGGGCGCAAAACCCATTATTTGCACCACTAAAATTACTTTATTTGTACAACGGAGAAAGTATAAAAGGAAAGTTTTCACCTACACTCACACACCGATTATCTTGATCCCTCCCTCTTATGCATACACACACAGACAAAGTTTTGATAGACTTTGGAGTTCAAGGGAAGTTATTCCCTAGTCCCAAATTAACTCGCTTTTGACGTGAAACCTCAAATCTGAATTTATGGGACCTACAAGTTTTTGGACTTTAATAGCATCCGTCCATCCCATTCCTGTCAAATGCAAACTAGGAAGAAAGGGGAGATCAAAGAAAGCTTAGAATCAAGGTAAGCAGCAGGAAGAATCTCTTTTAGCCGCATAGCAACGGAGATTTCTGTTTGGAAATTCACGTACAAAGTGGAAATTGAATAGAAGCGACGATGTGGCTGGATTTGAATTTTACCGTCATCCACATGCACCCACGCAGCAGGGATTTTCGACTTTGTGTAAGAATAGAAGCAATGGAAAGCCTTTTCCCCGTTTGGAGTATAATAGTGCGGAGACTATAATTGTCATTCATGACAAGGGAATTGTCTGGTGGTGAGTTCCGTCAGTCAGCGTCCATGAAGGACACGAATCAATTAGGACCTTAATTGAATATGATACGGACGAAGTGACCAGTAGAGGCCATGCATAGGTTTAATGGGATTTGTAACACTACCACCACCGGCCGCCAACTGAAGGCCATTAGCCTTTGGACTTGATGTGCCAATGTCAGGGGACCCCAAAAGTGACTTACTGTCAAAAACTTTTAGCTGGGGATAGTGAAAAGTGAATTAATCTTAGTATGGGCTCTGATGTCTTCCAAACTGAAGTCGACTTCAATCATCCTCATCCAGAGTAACCAAGTTAGCTCCAATCACTTGTAATTATATTGCCTCTTAAAGTCCTTTACCCTTCCTTTGTCTCAGTCTCAAGTAATTCCACTTATTGCTCTGAGAGCTCCAAGAATGTGACACTAAAAGCACATTTTCGTGTTTTATAAGAGGAAATCTATAATTAATTGACGACGGACAAAAGTGCTACTCCTGGCCTTAACGATGAGAAAAGCGCAGGGCCCTCCGGCTCCTGTAGTTTCTTTTCACATTTTCCGCAGTTCCTGCGTCTTGGATTCTCAAAAACCTTCTCACAGATTATTTTAAATAAGGAATAAGGGACTCGGGGCCCATTAATTGATCGCCATTGGGAGTTGAACCGAAGAAATGAGAGCCCATTTCAAACGTACGTGTTCCGTAAGAACAATGTTCGTCCAGACACACAAACCTTTCCATTATTCCGAAGCGAGCATGTAAAAATTTTGTCAAATAGGCTTAGGTGACTTGGAGAAAGGTGAAAAGAGCAACGTGGGAATAAGTTTGTTCCTGAAGGGCATTTTCTAAAAAAGAAGAAGGTCCTTTTCCTTGTGTGTCCTTTTGAATGTGACTAGAATCAAAGTGAAGTTCCCTGTGACTTATTCAGTAAGGACCCGTACTGTCTTCACAGTCCCTCTGAGCCTTTGGACTTTCTCCTTATTTTCCTGTCAACTTTCTCTAGGAAAATAAAATAACCACATAAAAGTTTCCTTTTTTTGAAACAAGGAGACTCATCAATCATGCAGAGAGATGAAACGTGTCCTTATTGGTTCTATTTGAAAGAAAAGTTCTTCCTATATCTTGTTGTTGAGCTTTCACTGTCCGCTACCACCTTCAAATCTAACAGCCTTACCACCACTGCTCCAGCTTTCCCTTCTCTTCAACGATAGAATTATTTAGGATCCTCAGAAAATCAATAGGTCAACTTTTCTTCCTTTCTACCTCAAAGTTTTGACTGGAGTATCCTTGAGAAAATCATCTTAGCGTCGTGGTGGAACAAAGTGGACAGCACCAACCACCCTGAAACTTGTTATCATTGGTCAACACTTTGGTGCTTCAGGTGGCAGTGACGACATCAAGTTGAACTTGGAGAGAGCTCATTACACAAAAGTATGAAAGTATGACACGGCTCAACAGCACTAATAATACAACGAAAAACTCTAATCATTTTATATATTACAAGGAAAAAAAGGAGTTTCCTGCTCTGTTTCTTTTTTCGACTTGCGGAGCACTCCTGTGTCAGAGACAGGAGAAAATGGAGCAAAGAAAGGAGAAAGGTATCGTAAACTTTTACTGATCAAATACAGTGTATGGTTGGGGTGTACTCGAGTGCCGTTGTCGTCATCGTCTATTTGCTGGAAAAGAAAACAATTTCCTCCACATGGTGCGGTGGTGTGGTGGTAACTTCTAAATTGTTTCTGTCCATTTTCTGACGATGTAAATAAGTAAAAGGTTAGAAAGTGAAAAGGAGTGATGGGACTTGTGGGGCTTTGTGTATGAACTCCACAATGGATTTCAAAAACAATTGCCACCAGAACAAATTGAGTTGTCTTGCCTTGCAATTAATAATAAGGTGCGCAGTTATAAAATAATTAAGTGATTGCATCTTGGGAAGAGTAACTCAGCTTCTTCTTCTTCTGGATTTTGATATATCTCAATCACATAATGGTCGGAGGTTCCTCCCCACACACTCCTTCCCTTCAATAATCTTCAACAGATCAATCTTCATGCCTTTTTTATCATCCGAAGAGACGTCTCAATTTCTATATCCTTAATAAGTAACTGAGTCACTTGGGCATCCACTTCTTTCCACTTTCATTCTTTTTTACAGAATTCACTTCCTTTTCCGTCTCATCCCTACCGCACTCTCCTTCAATTTCAGGATGATGGGAAAAATTGGTTGGAAAATTCCGTCCATTGAGGATACGGTGGAGACTTAGAAAAGGAAGGAGATAGAGACTAATTTCATCATCCAAAAAGTCAGTGGTGGACTAGATGATACTTGATTCCTCCCAGGAAATTGGGGAAAGCAATAGATTTTGATTCTGATCCTCTACAGATAAGACCAGAGATTCTTTTTCCTTTTCTCCAAGGGTCAATTCTCTCTTCTGACCTTTTCCTTTTGTCTTTTACATCATTGAAGGACGAAGGGCTCTTTTACCCAGGAACTATCCTCACATGTACTTTGAGGAACCTTTTGATTCATTTATGACGTTAAAGAACTCAAGAGGATAAGAGGCAAAGAGGAGTGTGGAGGACTGCAGGAAATTTGTATTTTGTTGAGTTGAATTCCACCCCGTAATCCCTTACGTACATTTGTCGAACTGGAGAAAGCAAAGAGAAAGGAGTTCCCTTTCTGAAATATTTTCTTTTGATTTCTTCTCTGTGAACATACACTAAGGTTCCATATCAATTCGCGGAAGAGTTCCTCTGCTAAAGGGAATCTCATTTTTCTCATATCCTTTTCTTTCCACTTTATAAATCTTGGAACGTTCGGGAGCTTCCTTTTTTCTTACTGTAAGTTCACATAGATTTGGCTTTCGATTAATATGGTTTCCATTTCATCTTCAAAGGAGTTTCACGCGAGATAGAACCCAGGGTGCGTTGTGCCGAATCCAACGGAAATGATTTACCTTCCCTTGCTGCTTTTGTCTTTCCTTTTTTACCTTTGGGAAGCCCTTTGTAACTTAATTGAGTCGGGAGGATAAACTCCGGCCAGGGAGCTAAGGAAACTCTCGTATCAATCCCCTTCCGCCAAGAAATGAAGTCAACGTTCATCAAAGCAAGAATCTAGGCGGAATAAACCAAATCATCCTAACACCGTCGTTCCTCGTCCTCGTCACTCACTTACGCCTTCATCCGTATTTGGCAGTTAACATGACAAAACACATTCACACACCACAGTCTGCCACACGACGGTGAAAGGACATGGAAGTTCACGGGTGCGAAGGTCTTCCTTTTTGCGCCTTTCTGCTTCCCTGGCTCCATTCGGAAGGAAAAGCATTCAATCCCACGAGTAGCATATCCTGCTGAAGACTCAATTGCAAAATGTAAAATAAGGTCATCCACCCTTTCTTGTCAAGGCAATATGGGCTGTGGTAATAGAAAAATTGCCAATTTTCCAGATATGCATTTTCCTATTTACATCAGGTCCCCATAGACTAACGACTTCACAGAGTTGACAATGATTATTGGCTTAAAGCGTTCCTCCCACGTGTTCCCATATTGAATATTAAATTACAAATATATTGGAGATATTCTATTCCGCTCTTAACTCTGCTGGAAGTCGGAGCGTATAAATAATCAAATTTTGTATATAAAATATGAAAGGAAATGTTGTGACACATGTCGCTTTAGCAGTGCTCGGAACAGATTTCTTCCTGCAGTGTGCCACTCCAAAAAACGCCTTAGATTTGGAAATATTTGAAACTTGAGTTGTGTTGTACGAAACTTCTTTATACGTTAGATTTAACTCTTTGAGCTAAAGTTTGAGCTGATTTAAGATTTCCTTCAATTCACACGGTTTCCAACCGTGTTTTCTATTTTCACTTTCAAACATTTTGGAGAAAGTCAATGAAAGGATTCTCTTAGAGAATTTCCACCTTTTCCTTTTGTTTTCCGCTTCAAAAGAAAATCTGTAGTGCTCTTAGCATAGGCAATTTCCTTTAAAGTTTCAAAAGGAAACGATTCAGCTCCGTGCTTTGACCAAAGGTCAAAGGACTACCTTTGTATCCAGAGACACAGCAGGAAGGAAAAGATTCATTTAGGATTCATTAGACTCCCTAGCAGGAACATTTCATTTTGAAGTTGTGATTGGGTGCTCAGGGCCATAGATTAAGTTGCATATCAGAAACCTTATCCAGGCGGATGTCAAAATGTCTGATGATTGGATTCATTCCAATGTTTCCGTTTGCATGGATGAGGGACGAAGTCCAAGTCCATTGACCGAACCTAATTTAAAGGATGGCGCAAAGGAGACGGAGAAAGCTACTTCTTCTTGTGGACGAGAAGCTCATTATAATATAATATATGTATTCTATAATATGGGTCTCCTCTGCCCAGGTAAACAAGACAGGAAATTTCCCTTCATATAATTAAGTATAGTCTTCTCGTTTTCTGCCTAGCACGAAATATGGAAGCAGTCATTTGAGTCAACAGTCGAGTCCAACGTTTTACGTCCAACTACGCCCTTGATGAAAGGAAACTCAATTCTTTCTATCCTGCTGCTTCCAACTTCCCAAACAACTTTCTATATTTTTCATGTCCTGCTTTTTCCAATAGGAATCAATGGTTGTAGTTGGCGGTGGTGGTCGCTGCCCTCTCAATAATTATTTCAACTGCCTGGGAGTCCTTTAGATCCTGTCGAAAATTGTTTCCCAGCGTGAAATCTCGAATTCCGATTTCGATTTAAAGGTAAGGGAAGACGCTGTCTCAATTTAACATTTTGGGATCAAAATTCATCCCTTCTCTTCGACTTTCACTTCACAAACATGTCTTTAGCACTAAAAATATCCTAGTAATACTCTGTTTTTGAAGTCACGCGAACTGTTAATAGGATTCTGAAACATGATTTTTGCATTTACAGGAAAAAAGAGGATAGGAAGTCAGAGCGTAATGTTATCCTTTCTTATTCAGGCTTTCATCATTGAGCCTACCAAAAGTTGAATAACAAAGTGTCATACAGGAGACAGGATTCAGGGTAGAGCAGCGTCAGCGTCAGTTATGCTTTCATTCTCAATTGTTAACCTGAAGTTGACAATATTTGAACTGTATGGATCTGATGTATTCCAAAAAGGGAAAGCGACTTCCATCATTTTCCTTACAGAACTTTCACTACCGACGTCTACCTTACAATCACTCTGATATTCTTCCCTATAAAATGGTCTGACATGTTTGGAAACGCGCGCGTTTGTTCTATTAATTTACTTCCATAAAGCATTTATGAGCTCTATACACGCCTTCCCATTTAAGAGCGTTTGACTGATGTGGTCTTGGTAAATTAGTGCAGAGCTTTTGAAGTAGGGTGAAAGTAGGCTCCTTTTCCGGAGATGCTTTTCAAATAGAATGGAATGTGAGGGTGGGACTAAGGGGATATTCTCGGGATGTCGTGGTGGAATAAATACGTACAAAGTACCACCACCACCATTATCGTCACTTTAAGAAGGAAAAGTAAGTTTGAAAAATGTGCTTCTTTTCTAATGTATAGAAAAAAGTTTTCCCTTCCTGTCTCCTTCCCTTTCAGAAGTTGTTGGCTTGCAAAATGGGGAATTTCGCCTAAAATGATAACTCATAAGACGTATGAAACAAGGCATGAAATAGGCAAGCTACCACCAATGAGCAGAAAATCTTCCTTTCCTTTTTGAAACCGAAAAGCCACTCCTTTCCACACAGTTGAGAAGAACTTGGGAAATTTGAATTTAAGAAGAGAGGAATGGGAGTAAAATTGTTGAGCAAGGACGTAGGCCTCGTCCGCCCAAGTAATAAATAAGACTAATTTTTAATATTAGCAACAGGGAATTTTGGAAGTCTGTGGAAGTAGGAGGAGCAGGAAGTTGTTCTAATTATCACATTAATGCCAACATTACCACCAATTCCGCCCCCATTTACGCCTTAAGTGAAACGAATGATCTACATTTAATCATCTGTCCTTTCCCAACCCGTATTCAAAATATAACTTTCTTCTTCTTATAAAAAAAATATGAAACTTTTTACAGCTCCACAAAGGAGACGACATCCTTATAACTCTCGAAACAATAAAAGTTTCCGACTTGACGATGATGTAAAGGAGGCAAGGGAGCGTTGACAAATAAAAATTGAGTCAACTTCACACTTGCAAACCATGCAAAAAAAAGATGAAATGAAATCTACTTTTCAATTTTGGCTAGATGTTTATAACTTTATATCCAAAGTTGGAGACATTGTTAGAAAACATGAGCAGATGAATCGTTATTTAAAATTCCTTGGCTGTCAAACCTGTCTCAATTTACTAAATGGCAACATGTCATTATAAATAATTTACAGGCCAATGAAAGAAGAAAAGAAAGCCAAACATTTGGGGAAAGTAGACATGAAACTAAGGATTTGGAACGAATGAATGTTGATGCTTTCCTTAGTAGCTGGAAACAAAACGTTGACATATTCGGATATTCACATTTTCTAGTCGAGCTCAGACTTATTCATCAGTGGAGGCGACGACGTACGAAAAATGTAATGAAAGGGATGATGGAAAATGATTATGATGAGCATGAATATGCTTTCCCCAGATTCTCTTCCTTTCCTTGAGTAACGAATGGAGTTGTGACAGGCGAAAAATATGAAAAGTCAGAGAACCCTTTGGTTTGGAAAAAGGAAATCATGTGGTCTATCTCAGAATAATAAAATATTTTCATGGAGCTATTGCACGATAAAAGGATATATCTCGTTGTGGCTAAATCAATTGTAAATTTGTTTCTTTTACTCCATTTGGACATGAGAGGAAGCCACTTTGTCTAATAAATTCAAAATTTCATGGATGGGTTATTCCTGTAGGATTAGATTTGATCTTCTAAAGCCACGACCTCTGAATCCATAAGCATCCTTTCTGGATCCGATTGGAGTGCGGAGAAAGATGGGAGAAAGTCTAAATCCAAGAGAGCATTTAGAAGCTTGTTGAAAGGTTAGGAGCAGTGAGCCTTGTGTGGTTCCAGGTGAGGGGGCATAGAAGGACGTGGACGTTGGTGGTGTCCCTGACAGTTGAAATTCAAAAGTGGTCCTTGTGATGAGAGGCTAGGGTAGAATCTGATGGTGACAATCACAAATTGTTATTGATTCCTTCATTTGGGCCTTTCACTCTTCCTCTCTCTCTCTCTTCTAGACTACTTTTCCGTCATCACGTCGAGCCAACCGTCTACCCGTTTGGTTCTTAAGGATACTTAAAGGGCAAAACCGCATCCTCATCAAGAGACACATCACTTCCTTTTAGCGATAGAGAAAACAACCATGGAGAAAGTCAGTGGTTCCTGTCGACCTGAGGAATCTGTCGTCTCCTAAATACAATTCCCAATGCTCTCTCTTTTACCTTATAGGAAGCCTATCAATTTCTCTCACTTCCTCCATCCAACAAACCTTCTTATCCCAAGCCTTAAATAACATTTAATGGGTTTTTTCAATTGTCACCCGTCAATCACACTTCCAATCAACTACAAGACAATCCATTTCTCCCCTTCCAGTCCATTAACCATGATTTCTCATTCCATGGACAGGAAAGTGCTCTTTTAAAAGGGAAAGTGACACTCATCTTCCCAATGAACAACACTTTACTTCCTCCGTTCTTAATCCCTGTCCAAATCTGAATGCACATTCATAAATAATAAATCGTTACTTAAAAGGTACGGCAGATTTAAACAAGGACAAATCCAAAGCTAAGAGAACTGTACCAGATTTATAATTTGCAACAGCAGAGTACTCACAGTTAGTTCAGTTGGCAGGCAAGAAATAATTTAGGTTTAGTGAGTTCATGCCGAAGGAAGCAAAGCCGAATAAATAAACTGTTGACGGCGGGGTGTAAGCAGTACATCGAGAAATAACAAATTCGATCGTCTTACGGAAAAGTGATTTAGCGCAAACAACAAATTGGTTCAGTCATGGAAATGATTCATTAAACTATCCAATAATAAAACCAACAGGTAGCAAAGAATGCAATTGATGGGAAAATCTGGACTGAAATGGAGTCAAATGGTGCAGTGCAAAACCAATAAGTAAACGTTAATCCGTAGGAAGGATGTTGTTCTAACCAGGTCTGGGGTCAAGGCAAGGTCATCTTTGAGCTTTAATCGGATTCCGAAGCTATTGCTTCTCTTGAAGACCAGAACCGGCGATGACAACCTGATCTCTATAAAGCCCGTGACGGCCAGACAGACGTGAGGGGCTTTAGCATTATTCCACCTACACTAAACCTCTGCAGCAATAATAAAGGCATTAGGCGTTCTTCTATGTGAGTCATTTAGACCAACTTGACATTGGAATGGTCCAAACTTTCCCTTTGTGAGCAGGAAACAGTAGAGGAGCGAGTAGAAAATAAAGGCAGAGTAGACTTGGTTAGCTTTCATTTTGCCACACGTATGGACGCAATATTTGCCATTTACGTCTCTCTCTGTTGCCATTTGTTAAGGAACGTCTCTTTATTTACTCAAGTCTGCCCTCCACCCATCGTCCCCTTTGATCTGGAGACGAAATAAAAGACCAGGAGGTGGAAAAAGAAAATGCTACTTTAGACTGACCTCGAAAATCGTTGACTGGAAGATTTGTTTCCCTGAGCAAAACGACGACAATTCCATGGACTTGCTTCATTGGACATTAAACGTGTGTAGTGGCAGGAGCTCAGGAAGGAGCTTCGCCTTTGACTTTCTCCACATGGAAATTTTTAAGAAAAAGCCTATTCTCGACTTTTCTCCATTTTTTGATAAAGAGGATTTGCAAAGAGCCAAGAGCAGTAGAGTTATCAACAACAGACCCAAATGCAAAATCATCATCATCGGGAACTTACTTATGAAACTCCAAATCTTCACTGCTCTCAAAACTTAAGATGAAACGGGAATGAAAAAGAAAGTTATATGAGCAAACGCATGAAAAAGAAAGCAAAATCTTGTTGAGACTCAGAAAAATTTTTATTCAAAGGGATTAATCATAATAACGAAGAACCTCTTGTATACTAACTTTAAACTCAGTCTAGCACAAACATTTTACGTATATTTACAAGCGGGAGTTAAGTATTACAAGTAATATTTCCAAAGTGCTTTCAAATTTGAATGATTAACTCCAACCGCAAAACCCTCAAAGCGAACGCTTTTCATCATCCCCGTTAAACCCAAAACCTCATACTTTATTTTCAATTTACCAATAATAATTTTTCCTTTTCCATGGATTACTCCATGTCCGGAATTATGCTTGTGTGAGCAGAACAAAACTTTATCTGAAGTGGATCCAACCAAAAGTATAAAATTTCTTGGCGTGTTATTAGAGAGAGTTTAGAGACGCATTGAGTAAGTTTGGAAAAATCAGGTAAGCTCCTTTGGCCCAAATGAAGGGTTGAACAGATGAATCCTGCATATATATTATGTCCCGCATGGAGGTCATAAATTCAGTGTGAGCCCAGTGGCCACACAAAACAAGGATTTCAATAACAATGACTCTGAATTTGGAAATCTAAAGGAAAAGAGCTCAGAGGAAAAAGGAAGCCAGGCAGGGGCAAAGGAGAAAGGAGCCTTTCTTTTCAGTTTCTGTAAACAAGGGAAAGGGATGTTATTATTACTCAAAGTCTCTTCTTTCCAGATTTTCTGATCTCCAAAGGCAATATTCTATGCAAATAGTTTCTTCCCTTTTTCCGTTTCAAATTGCCAAAAGGTAAGAATCCTAAACATCTAAAGGGAAAGTGCTTTCTTCTGTGTGCCAAAAGAGAGGGCTATATAATATTAAAAACTTCCGCCTTCCTGTATACTTCTTCATTGCGTTAGGATATTAGGTTTCATTCCTTCCAATGTCTTTAACAGGGGATGAGTGACAGAGGGTTTGCAAATGACATTGACTAAACCAGTGCTAAGTGGTAAATGATAAGAACATGGGATGGACGTCTCTCATCGATTTCTGATGAAACTAACTACTGACATGCACTTACTGAAGGAGACACTGGAGGCAAAGTGTGACTTACCATGCAATCGTGAAGAGGTAGATGAACTACCCAACGGCTGGAACAAAAATTCAATTCCTTGGTTTGCTCGTAAGGGTTGATGTCGACAATGGCCGAGAATCTCAGGATGTTCCAATGAGCATGGACGACAATGTCGGATTTCAATTGTTCCTTTTCTAAATTATTAGTTGTCCATTATATTTTCCTTTAAAAGAAAAGAAGAATTACACATTTTTAAGAATAAAAATAATCATATTCTCATATTATTCCCCACCTATGATTCATTTGTTGCGGTATGATGATATTGACTTTCTTCTTTAGTAAATCTTAAATTTCTTTCTCCTGATATTAGTAGTAGTCGAAAGACGTTTAATTTAGAGTGGTGTGGAATTCTATTCGCAAGCACGACTGTTGACTCCAGGGATTCTGGAGGAGTGTAATTGAAATTGAAATAAATTGGATGGGAATTATATGATTATTCCATGGGCCCTTGACTTTAACGGATATGAAGGTGAAGAGGGGGCTGGAGTGGGTTTACTACTAAATATTATTGAAATTAATGTTACTCTCCGGTGGGATTAGTAGTGAAGTCTGGAAATGGATCACTTGTCTGGACTTCAAGTGAGACTGACGAACTTCCTGAAATTGCAAAGCCACTTTATAACATTAGGAAAAGCCCCGCTTTCTCCTTTTCTTCAAGCCAAGGAGTGGGTAGTGGTGACGGTGGTGGATTTTGGTGTTTGAAGGGTTGCGCAGAGCACGCCGTGTGCTTCTACCTTTCCTTTTTCTTCTTCTGGAGCTTCCTGATGCATTATTTGGACCCATCATGGACTTTCAGAAGCAACTGAACGCTTCCAGTATGCTTCCAGTCGGTCTATGTAGAATGGGCTCAGCCCCTGAACAAAAGGTGAAACTCACTACACTCGACTCATTTAATATTAATCGGCTGAGGTGCAGTGGGCCTCCACTCCAGCACTGAATATAAATGTTTGATTGATGAATAAATTATAAAGGAAGGAAGAATCATAACGTTAACCTTTCCCACTCGGGGATTATTAGTTTTCTTCGTCTGTATAGTATCCATTAAGGTCCTCGCCTTTCTCCTTCAGATCTTCTGAGGAGGAGCAGTGACGAATTAGGCTTCAAAATGAGTAGGAAATGGAACTCTGTGTCCTTTGTCTCCTTTCTCACTTCACACCGTGGCGGTGGTAGGACCAGTGGGACTACATAATAGTTAGCCTCCACCATGTCTCATCCGTTTCTTTGTTTAAATTGATCAAATTAAAACATCCACCCAAACTAGAGAGGTTTAAATAACTAACGCGCTTTTAAATCAACATGCTTAGGCTCTAGAGCTGTTGGGCTATTTAAGAATTATTATTCGAAGAACTATTTTTTGGAGGGGATCGATTAATTATTAGCTCCTCCGTGTTGAACACGAGAGAACGGAAATTAGTGCTTTCAAAGTTTCTGGAAAAGTAAAGGATCCAGTGACGGGCTGTTTGATGGTGATGAGGCGTAGACAAACAGGGTAGAAAAAAAGTCCAAAGTGAAAGTACTACAGAAGGCATTGCTGCCTTTCTCTCCTATCTCAGGAGGAAGATTAACTTTCTCTGATTCCAATTTCTTTGACTTTGGTGGTGGTTGGCATTAGATGTAGGGGGACTCTTGCCATAGCTTGGAAACTGGAAAGAAAAACTACAGCAGTGAAAGGGGGGCCTTCACATTAAAATCCGCAATCCAAGATATTAACGATCCTTTTCTTATTTCTTTTCCCAGACAAAGGGGGAAAAGAAAAAAAACCAGACTTTAAAAGTGGAAATGGAGAAAAAGCTTCAATTTACTAACTATTGGAAATCAATAGAACTCTGTTTCCTTTATTACTTTCCTATTTGGGATAACTTTTACACTCCGACTAGTCGACTTTTAATCCTTTATAAATACTCAAGACCTCGTCTCATTGATTGCCTTCATCAGAGGGGACTTTTAATGACTGATTGAGTTATACCAAGGGGAATGGGAAAGTGTGGGAATGACGGGGTCAGTGACCCTATGGTTCATCTTCCAGGAATTCCACATGAGTGATATGGAGAACGATGAGATTATTAAATCAGAGCTCCATAATTGAGATTACAAACGAAGAAGGAAGTCATCTTGGGCTTCTTCATAATGGAAACATATTCCCACCCTATTAGCCAAATTGGACTCGCGTTCCCTCTCCGTAGATCGTTACGCACATTCCAGTTAGGTATCTCGAATGCTCCATTCTTCAATGAAGTGGGGGTTTTAATACATCATGACAAAATGGATTCTCTCTTTCCGCTTCATTCAATTTATCCCTGTCAATTTAAAAAGAATCACTTAACGATACACACAGGTCCTGGATGGAGAAAATAATCCTTACAAATACCTGACAATATAATATACCCCAGCCCAGGGTTTTACCACAGCATTCCTATGACCAACAGCGCTACACTGCGGCTGTTTTACTGTTCCCTAGGTAATTTTCCCTTGGAGGTGGAACAAACTGACAGACATCAGTCCATTACAAATGCAGGGCTTCAGTTCCTTGAGCCTTACGAGTATCCGGCTGAAATTGATAAGCTCTTTGTCCATTCTCTCTCGTTTTCCACTACATCAGTTCCATATAAAAGCTGAATTAAAACATACTCAATCCAATCAAAATCAAAATCCTGGATTAAAACACTTTATATTTGCACTTCTGATTGTTTCATTCAATGACTGCGTCACAGTTCGTTCTAAAAAGAGAGTTTGGAATTCAGTAGGAAAAGATTAGATTTGGATTGGTTTGTCAAGAGTGAGGTTATGTAATTTCATTTTCCAGAATATGGAATTAGATGGCCAAGATATTGACGCATTACTGACTGGAATGATGGAGAGTTTAGATGGAGGATATTGGACGTTTGAAGCAGTTTATGATGTGCGTCCTGGACTTATCCCCGAGTGCTTTCTCCAAGAGATGGATGGGCCCGTGTCTACTTTCCTTAAATGTCAAAGCCAATTCTCCACACACTGGCCCAGGAGCATACGGGACATTACCTTTTAGTCTCAGCATCCTCCTTTTTATAATGTTATGGCAGGAAATCTCCAAGAAAATTGACAAGTATCCCACCATGAAAATCAAATATTTCATTGGCCATATAATTTCACGGAAGCTTATAAGAAATGATCTCTCAGAGAAAATCAAAGTGAACTTTCCCTATCCGTCCCTGATTGCTTGACAGTATCACTTTTGCCTCTTGACTTTCTCCAAAGGCTTAAAGTGATTGGGAAAAGATCTTGCTCAAAGACGCTCAGGTTAAAAACCTAGAGTATTACAATTTACTATGCTTTCCAGTATCTCCAAAAAGCAGAGATGAATAGAAATGTGTTTTTCCGCTTCTTGCAACTGTTTGGAAAAGAAGATGCACACAGCGCTCCTGCTATACGTAACTTTGTAGGTTTTTCTTCTGTGCTCCTCCAAAAGTTGTGCAAATATGCTTCACCTTAATTAGGGAAAAAATAATTCGACGAATTCATTTGGACCCCATAGTTCCAAGTTCCCGCCGTTGTACTACGATGAAAACTTTCTTTTTTACTCTCTCTCTCTGGGAAATAAGTGAAAGAGCCGAGCGTGGAGTTATGAGGTGGAAGTTTTGGAGCCCCTCCATTCTTCCAACTACGAAAAATAAATGGAAGATGTACTCAACAGAATTCTATAATTAAAAAGAAAAGAAGACTTTTCAATGGATAGTTGCCTAGTTGGTCGATGGGGAAATGAGGATTTGATTTCAATACTAAACGTGCCGCTCGTGTACACATTCGATGTGAATTTTACACTTGTATTAATAGGGTTGTGCTATTCGAGCGAGTCGTAAGAGCCTTCCGCTTCACTGGCCTCGTTCTGGAAATGTAATAAATCAGGAGGTAGATGGAGAGCCCAATCTTGTGCCTGGAATGATTACATCAGAAGAGGGCAATAGGTCGAGAGGAAAGGCACAAAGGGATTCCTAAAGAAATGACAATGGCTCCACCATGTCGTCACTATGGAACATTTCAGGCGACACTTCAAACCCTTACACTACCAACACTACTAGAAATACTAATTCCAAGTACCAATACTCTTCACAGTTACTCTGGCGGTGCGGAGACCTCGTTGGAATCTGTGAAACGGAAATTAGCCAAACATGGCTTCATGATTTCCTTTGTACTCTCTCCGGAAATTTGGTTGAAGTGCCTTAGGTAATGATGGTATTAAGGGACGAAAATCACTTCAACTAAATTTGGAATGACAAGTTGTAAAGTGGTCTCTCCAAAACAAAATGGCGGGGAACACTGAAAGTAACAAATCATGGAGTCTCTCGTGTCCTTCCAACAACAACAGATTATCATTCTCTTAAAACATTTCCCTAATCTGGTTATGACTTTAAAATATTTGGATGAACGCTCTTCTCAATTAGTGTCAGAGTGGGGTTCTTCTTTCCCAAATATCACTTTGACTTTGGATCTGTTTAGGCGCAGGAGAGGATGCTAAAACATTTACACCACAAGTCTCCCTAAGAAGAAAGTTTGGGGAAAGTTTGGGCAGAGTTGAAACCTTTGAGACGCACGAGAGTGTCCCAATTACAATTTAGTTCATACTTACATCTCTTTTATCTCGTATTGGATTAGAAATTGAATCAAAAAGTGTGTGGACACAACTAGTAAAACATTTAATTTTGGCTTGGGCTGGTTACAGACATGAATTTCTATAGTGAAGGCAGCTTATTCATAAAAAAGGTTTCGATAATCTCGTGATCTAAACAGAGTATAACAATGGATGACTTTTAGGTGTTTAGTTATTTGAAAGGAAACGTGACCTATCACGATTACCGTAGGTCTCGATTCCTTTCAAATTGAGATCGAAAACAGTCACTAGACAAACCTGGTTCAACGATCACATCATGAAAATACACGTCTGTATAGTAGACAAAGCTACATTTAAAATTGATCTTTCCTCTAATAGAACAGAACCTGAGGACACCTAAACCTAAAGTTGCACACACGATTATGAGAACACTATTCATAAAATATAGAATTAATTTAAAATATGAAGTTCAACTTATGAATAGTTATAATACAATTCTCTTTAAGTTAATTAATCAAAAAAGTCTAACAGTACCCAAGGTATATTAGAAGAGTAGAACAGTACCATTTAAAGCTGACAAGTAATAACCGGATTTTAACGTAAACACCAACAGGTCATTCATTCTTACAAAATTCCTGGGAATTACCATTCACATTTTGAACTGGTGTTTTGACCGGATCTAACAGTCGCCATTCGTACCAAACTCGGTAGTTGTCGTGTTTCCTCCAAAACTCGAACTTTATCTTTTCATTTGGACGGAGTTCTACTGGAGTCTGTAAAACAAAAATCATCGTGTCATTTTACATTTGCCATCAATTTATGTAGAAAACTAACCCGCAGTGACAAATATGCCGGAGACCATGAGAACATTCCCTTGGTATGAACTTCCGGTAATGTGTTCATGGCCACGTCGTCGAACAGTGTTGAAATAAAATACCCAACAAACCCGTGTAGTGTTGTTGGCAAATTCGTACTTTGGAACTGCAACACAACATGAGCGTCTCCGTAATTCGGGTCATTGAGTTTCTCAGCTATAGACAAAGGAAACAACGTAAAACACATTGTCATATGATGAAACTTGGATAATGACTTTACCTGCTACCGGATGAGTAAAATGAAGTAACTTTTGTGGAGGCGCAAGCCGAAATTTATTTCTGAATGCACTAACGTACATATAATCTGCATATCGTGGAGCTTTTCCAGGAGGTTCCAATGTCCTCCTATAGGCGTCTAAACACGTCACTGGTTCGAGGTAACTTGAATAACTATGGGGAATTATGATTCCATTTCCTAAGAACAAAAATAATTTAGTAAATTCAAAAACTGGTTAATAATAAAATTGGTTATTTACGTTTAATGAATTTTTGAGCTCCCTGTAAGCACTCAGGGCTCAGCTCATTGTCTCCGAAGGACCCAAGCAACTCGGAAACAATTAGATCAGCTTGATCATGTGGGTTCCAGGTCCGCATGTCTGCCATCACCACCTGGACGTCGTGGTCTTTCCATTTTCCGAATTTACAGTGAATCAGGCTGATACTCGTGTTTGGGTTTTTTTCAAGGGCGATAATGGAAACTCTTGAACGAAGACCCGGTAGTCTGTCCACTGCTCTGATGGTAGAGTCAACTAATGGACCTCGCATCCCAGCTCCTGCTACAACGACCCTGCAAAAATACAAGTCATTATTTAAAACAAAAACAATAACTGGTATCCATCCAACAATTCATTTTACCGGATGGGATCAACGTTGTTTTCATTCCTGGTTAGAACCCTTAGTGCCTTAAACACTGCATCTTCATACTGGTCATATTTAGCACTGTCTCGTTCAAACTCTTGGTAGACATTGTCATCCAAATAGTATTGCAGGGGTTCCAACGGAAGAATTAAGCTATCCAGATACCATCGGGATGAGATATCTCTAATCTTTTCTCGATGCTATAAAGGTTAATGACATATAAATAGTTTGTTACTTAAAAAAGAGATTAGGAGCAATTCAATACTTACAGCTATCTTCCTAAGGCGCTTCAAATACTCGGCGCACAAATCCAAGTCATCGTGGAATCGCTCACTAACGACGCTTACATTTATTTCCCTTCGGAGTAATTGTATCAACGCCTTTATATGGAAAACCGGGAGCTCGTAACGGCCTCCACGTCTTTGAAAAAGTTCTACAAAGAACACCCGATTAACTTACAGCAGCTATTTTGGAGTTATTTTTTCTGTTATATAAATATTGATTGAATGCTTACTCATGTCGACGGACACAGCACTAATTCCCTCGCCGCACCAACGCTGGAGTATTTTCTCGTCAAATTCCATACGCGGCATTTGGATAATAGGAAGTACCGTGTGACTGAACCCAGACATTTCAGATATTGTCTTCCAAAGCTCCCACGGATTCGGTCCAATCCGGGTGGTATCCCAATTAACCATTGGAAACTCAATGTAGAGGTTGATCCGGATTCCGCGCATAATTCCGAGAACATATCTCACCAAATCCAGGCAGTCGGGCTTGTTAATCGGTAAGAGGATACCAGCTACGCGGGTCGCCAATGCACTCTGCAGTTGTAATAAATAAATTTTCTCCGCATTCGTCCTGTAAAGAGGTGGACAACCAGCTTCAAAACAATATGTAAGATCTGGCAAGACCAGGACCAGGTCTTTCTCGGGACCTAAAAAGCCACAATTACCACATGTATTAAACGTTAGGCAAATTCATTTCAATAGAATCCATTATATTCGTTTTTACGTAATCCTGTTGCAGTACTTGGAATAGTCAGTTTGCATATTGACTCGTCCCATTTCTCCAACTTCACTAAATTGTTTATGACTCCAGTTAGACGCAGATTCAAACAGACATATTCATACCTACATTCCATTCAAATTAATATAATCAAAGGCACAGATAAATCAGTATCCTTACATCAGCCTCCGACCCTTCACAATCCCACTGTGGACGTCGTTTGTGCAGGATTTGATACGAAGACCAAGAAACGGCGTGGCAACTACATTCGGGCTAGTTGGCTCGGCCACTCCCATCACCAAGGACTCCAGGGACGGTGTTCTACTGCCCTGGCTCGAAATATCGCTCCCCGAACTAGAACCAACTTCCGATTCAGAACTATGCCTTTTGCGTTTGGCAGCCGGTAAGCTTCTTGATGGCGATCTATGCTTACTCCCTATTGACCTGACACGTAAATAAACAATAGATTAAACTCTGACATGTTACAATCCTTAAAACAAGTTAGAATAAATTGTAGATCTTACGCGAGTTGGCAGCTCCTCGACGTATTAACCATCTTCCAGCAGTTTCTAGGATATGGCTGCGATGCTGATACCCGAGGAACTGCAAAGGCAAAGTAAGATTAGAAATCTCGACTGGATAAGGATAAACTACTAATAGTGAAAAATGCAAAGTAAAATTGGATTAGGCACAAGGCACGCAGGTAGGATATAGGGAGTTTGTATGGGGTTCCATATGTGCTGATTAGGGCTGTTACCTGATTTCTTAGTGGTAGCAGGATGATCAGGATGGAGTTGGTGATGCCAGGCTGAGTGTAGAGGTGAGAGGTCAGTGGGTCAAGTGCGTTTGGTCCAAATATGTATGAGTCTCACGTGTAAGTAGGGCCTCCTAACAATATGAGGCCTAGGCAGAACCGGCAGAAGAGTGAGTGGACAGGTGAGTTTATGGTCCAGGAATCATGAACAAGAGTGGATGAAGAGTTGATGACAATGTGAGTGATGACAGGTGACAAGATGAGAGGTCAGAAGGTCAAGTGTGACAAAAGAGGCAAAAGTAAGTTGTTTCCCTTCTCGCTGGCGAGGAGGATCAGGAGAGTGTGAGTGAGTGGCGGCGGAGGGCGCCTTGTGAGGGAAGGAGCGCGGGAGAAAAATTAAGCTGGCAGGGGCGATGGGAGAAAATTAGCAAAGCCTAAAGGCCACACTGGGAAGGTACCCTTTGGGCCCCTTTGGTGCCCTTGGGACCGTCAGGAAGGAAGTGCATTCAGAAGATGAACGTTTTGTATAATAATATTTCGTATAAACCCGTCCCGTTGTCCCCATTGTAATCCGAGAGGCTATGGACAACTATTTTTGACGGGAGGCACATGAAATGGAGAATACGCAAAAAATTAGTGATTTCACCCTCATTTCCCTGGGATCAAGTCTGAATTTGACCTTTGCCAGGAAAACATGACCTTATGAATAATATAAAATTACAAAAAAGAGAAGAAAAACTCTAGCTTCCTTCCTTACTCTCAGTAGTCTAGTTTTCCATAAATTATTTTCTAAGAAATAACTGAAAAGCTATTTAAAAAGTTACGGTTTAACTTTTCTGAACTGAACGGATAACGGTTTCAGATTGATTGATTGAGCTTGATTTCCGTAAATCGTTCAAAATACCCATCGTTTCCTGAAAAAATAGTTCGAAAAAACATTGTCCTGAAAAACCGTGGCCTCTTAAAACCCAGTTTGGGCCAAGAGGCCACGGTTTTTTACAAAACAATGTTTTTTCGAACTAGTTTTTCAAAATTTCAATCCCCCTACCTAAATTAACTAAATTAATTAAGTCATTGTGAGATTTACGCAGTTTATTTCATTGTTAACCTATTACTGAGGATTGACCGTGTGTGTGGTGATAGGATTTTCCTTATTACAACTTACTAATAAAGTTAATAATACAGAAAAGGAATTAATACATGGGCTAAGAAATTCAGTAATTAGCAGCACTTAAGCTGCTACTACTTTGAACTGTTTAGCGATTAATTGATTGTTGTCTAATATCCTTGAAGAAAGCTACCTTGCTGAGAACATATACAGTATTTATGCTATTTACCTGAAACTAAAGCCACCACACGTCATTATTTTCATTAGCTATTCAAAATTACAAATTGCAAAAAGGCAGTCATTGGTAACAATTTAAGAAAAGTACAGCCAAAATAAGTCCAATGAGCTACGAACAGAAACCAATTAATAAACTAAACCTCCAGCGCAATTACAAGTATTGCAACTAAAAGATATTAATTAGAGACGCTGCTCCGAATAAACGAGGAAAAACATGGATGATAAAAAACATTAATGACCAGCCAGTGGGTTGGAAGTTAGTTAGCTGATTACAGTGATTATTAAACAGATCATGCCTACGATAATACAACAATAAAGTCACACATGTTTGACTCCCTCACAACATCGAATGCACATTGCCATTGACTTACAATTTAGTTGGGATTCACCTTGCCAAATACTCTGGGAATAATGTCCATTATATGTAGAGAAATAATTATTCCATTAGTATATATATATATTATTTTTGGGGGAATTTGCTCAGTCAGTTTTGAGTTTTTAGCGTATAACCTCGAGTTAGTTGATTGTTTAGTAAAGACTATCCGTTGGTATTCAAGTGAAATACAAAAAGGTACGCATCTCGTCTTATTAATTCTTTGCCAGGTCTCTCGCAGCAGCTTAGCAACTTAAAAGGTAAAAGTCTTATATCATTTCTATAGTTTAAGTTGTCCTTATCCAATCCGCAATTGACTTGAAACTTGTATCTTTTCGTGCCTTAAATTCTGGGGGAATTTACTGCTGAGAGAGTTGAATACTTCATAATAAAAGGAAAAAAATACTTTGCGAAAAAGATCCTTGTCAATTAATCACATAGATTCTCAAAGGAAGGGAGAACGGGTTCAAAAAATACTTGTGATTCAAGCCTTCCTAGAAATTCTTAAAGGCGCGTTAGATTGTTCTGGAATTTGTAATTCAGTGTGCTAAAAAAACTCGTATCCCCATTTATCCAAAATGATAATCGTAAGTTGAAGGTAAACGTTAATGTCAGTGAGTGGCAGCGCTTATTTTCAAGGACATGTTTACGATTTGTATGAATTCCCAGCATGATGGACCGATGAGTCGGCGGAAATCTGATGAAGTTGGAAGGTAAGGTGCTTCCTCTTTGTTTGAAGAGTTGACAACTGCTCCAGGAGTTGAGTAGTGATCCTGGTCAGAATAACGTTGTCGCTCCGAAGTTCTTCAACTTCACTTCGCAGTTCGCCAACCGTATTCTCGATAGACAGTCGAAAATTCCTGAAGTCATTCAAGTCACTGCTGCCGGGCTCGTGGATTGTTTCCGCTTTGGGGATGATTGGCTTCCGATAAATAGAAAATGCACCTCCATGATGAGAAGGTGAAAGGAAACTTCTGCCACTAATGTCCGTCCCGTTCAATGTGGATTGAAGTTCGGATGATATAGCTGTAAAATGAATAAAATAAAACAAATCGAAGTTACATGGAACAAGTGAGAGTTAGTTAGATGTTAGACGTTTCCTTACTGAGCCGATTGAGATCCAGAGACGAGCTACGAACATGTGTCTTCCTTCGCGGAGGCTAGATTTGTAGCAAACAAAAAATCATAAAGACGCAGATCAACCAAAAACGTAAAGGAGAAGATTGACTAACCGGAGGAGGAGCAATAGTTCCTGTCAAGCTTGACTTCGGATGCTGGCCTGAAAGTTTCGGACGCTGAATTGACTTCAATTGAAGTTGCAAATTCTGCACCTTCGAAGCGCTTCCACAGACAGCATTTGGATGAGTCGCCATCAAATTTTCTTCTGGAGTGGTCAGACGCACTGGAACAGGAGCTACGAGGCCACTTGTATCACAAATTGATGAAAAATTTACTGGTTCATTGTCAAAAGTTGTCCATTCTTCTGTACAAACGGAAGGAAAGTATCAATCAATGCACAAGTTAATCAACAAACTGGGTCCAAAAGAACTAACCTTTGCTCGACTTTTGAATAGCCCTGAGATTTCCCTTCTCAGAACGACCAGGCACCGTATGTTTGGAAGAAGGCAAAGCCGGAGTAGTTGTGTTTGTCAATTTCTTTGTAGAAGTAGAAAAAGCGTTTCTTGGAGGTGAGAATTCCGTCACGCTATGTTGCTCCACGTCGCCTTCATTAAAAAGTGGTTGAATTTCATTGGCCGCACCACCATTGGTTCCAGAAACATCAACCGAGCGTGATGTCACAGATGAACTGCCATTGATTGCTGTTTGTGCAGTAGAATGCTCCTGTTCCCGGGCATGTTGAATCATACTGTTTCGTCTACTCTCTCCAAAATGATCGTAGTAATCCGAGGGAATCGGCAGTCCATGTTTTCGCACGACGACAAAGTGCATTGCTATACGAAATTCATTTAAATCCAACCATCCGTCCTCGGTAATGTCAGCCAACTGCCAAATGTTTCTCAAGTCATCAAGAGGAAGTCTGCTCTTTTCAAAAAACGGCTTCGCAATTTCCCCTGAAATCTAAATTAAGAATATTTTATTTACATGCGCGGTTCATTGAAAAGTAATATATAGGAAGGGATATATCAAAATCAGTTCATTACCAAGCCATTGATGTCTGGCTGTAACTGCAGAAACTGTTGAGTGTAATACTCCCTCTGTTCAGGAGACATTGACCAGATTTTTGTATATGGTAAAGCCTCGTAACTAATTTGATCTGGGGCTGGCAGAGTCGTGCCACTTGCAGCACCCTCTGAAGCTGAGGATGCACCGTTAGAAGTCCCCGAACAACGGGAATCCGAAGATTTGCCAACATCATCATGTTCATGCTCCGAGTCTAACGCACATTTAAAAATAATTATATTTGGGTTCATGAAGGCTATGGATTGAAACATACCCGAATTTTCCGAGTCTTCCTCGGTTTGAAGTAAATGACAACTTTCTTCATCGTGACTAGTTACATCGTAGACCCCATCTTTCCCAAGGATTGCTGATGCGTCGTGAGCGTCATTTCCATCATCCTCAGTTTCTACTTCATCTTGACTCGAAGAATAGTTCAGAGGCTCTGCTAAAAGTAAAAAAAACTATCACTTTCACTGTTACTATTAATTAGCACTATAAATTATCCCAAATGAGCCACATAAACTCTCAACTTTAGAGTAGACCAATTTGGAAAGCATTAGTAATAGTTTCTTATAATACACACAAAGAAATCATCTATTCTCCAACCAGTCTACAAAACTACCTGCTCTGACGTTCCTCTCCGAGTCGGAATTAAGTTCAATCAAATCCGGACTCTTGAATGGAGTTGAAGTCGGCCAGAATGAATCTGAAAGTGAGAAATGTAATATTGGGCACAAATGAATGTCTAAAAACTGTAAACCATAAGCAGAGACTTCACCCTAGCACTCCTGTTACAGCTGTTTATTGTTAATGCTCACCTTGTTGTTGGACATGGATAAACTTCGAAATTGGACCTTCCATTTGTTTAGTATATTTGTTATGGCCAAAGCTGCAGGGCTATATTTCTCACAAAGCTCGTTGATCACCAAACTGATCCTGGTTTGTTAAACTGTCAAAAAAGGTTAGCATTACATTATGACACATTGTAAATATTGACCGTGCATGGGAGGTATGGAATAAATCCACAAAAGTGAAAATAATATGGTAGAGGGAAATGAGGACTGGCAGTAATCGTCCAGATCCTTACTCTATACACATTAGAATCAACCTATGAAGGTAATGTTTGTGATGACTTGTTAATCTCTTGGAAGATCGTTGATTGGGGTATAATCTGATAACAGATTAGATCTTGTGTTTTTAAAGTTGTTGGATAGTTGGTTACCTGTTTCCAGCTGTTGTGTTGTTCTACATTTGAGTAAGAGTAGGAAGTATTCCACTTTGTATTTTAATTGGGTGTTAATTGTAAGTGTGATTGAGGTCGGCCTCCTGGAACTCTTGTGTTGCGTGGAGGTCAGAGACTGGGTTCAGATGGATTTCAATCCTGGATTCGGATAGAAGCCCCATTGGCCAAAACACAACAAACACCTGACAACAAACAAATTAAAACCGCCAACTTAAAAAATGGGAAGGAGTCAGCTGCTCACGACGCAAAAGGGGAATCACTATTCTAAAGAGTCAAGACTATACACACTTTCAGCAAAATAAACCGACATTTAACATTAACGCAATAGATACGTGATGTACCTTGTGTAAAATCTAACAAGTTTCCAAGAAACCATGAGGCGTAGGGTCACTGCTGAGGCCCTTCATTATAAAGTTAAGGGCCTCAATTGGTTTTACTAATCCCTCATGGTTTTTTGTAACTTGTTAGATTTTACACAAGGTAGAGTGAAAAAGTGTAGAATATAATAGAACAAGAAAAAAAGTTAAAAAAAATTCTCAATTTATACTTTGAACTTTGACCTTTTCTAGCAGGTCATCAATATGAAACAGCTGAAAATGTCATAATGAAAAATTGTTTGTCTCATCAATTGGAACAACTTTTTGTAGGGGTCATTTTTGTATTTATGGGGTAATCCCAACTTTGACATTGACATTTGACCCGGAAGGAGGTCACTTCCGGTCCAGTGGAATGATGGTGTCCACTTTGAAAACCCTTGAAACCAACCTCCACCGGGCAACGTCTTCCCATTTCTCAATCTGGTAGATTCCGTTTTTAACGTAAAGTTTAACGTAACGTTTGACGTAACTGACCCATCGAATTTAACGGAGGGATCCGTTGAATTTAATGCACCCATTTTTAACGGAGGCAAACATCTTACTAACAACTTAAAGCAAGTGTGGCAACACTGGCAACGCTGCACAAGATGAAACATATTTCGCTTCGTCAGTGAATTAGCCTGACCCTAGTTGTCATGAATTCTTAGAAAAAGAAGTTGCACAATAACAAATCACAAGACCACCGGCTTCCATTCAAGGTATTATCATTTACCAGATTAATTGAGTATTGACAGGTTCAATTACTTAGAAGGTAAGTTAGTTTGGTTACTGATTTAGATTTCTTGAGATCATAGACATCTTAATCACGTTTTGATTCTTTTAGGTCAAGATGTCACTGTTAGGACGATCCCTCAGGAACTGTTCTCTCCTTCCGAGCAGAAGTTTGGCAGTAACAACACAACGTCTAAACGGGCACAGGGTTAGTGAAGTGGACTGCAACAAAGTATCCTCAATGAAATCTGCATCTACCTCGTGTCAGCGACGTTGGATCTCTACCAGTATCGTTAATCTTAACCTCTCCAAGTGTACGAGTTTCGACAGTAAGTAAATTAGAAGAAATTAGTTTTAGTCTCATTAACTGTATGTTTGTGGATATAGTTTCCTGTGGACTCTCAGAGGAGCAGGTACAAATCCAGAGCATGGCTTTGGATTTTGCGGAGAAAGAGTTCAAACCTAATATGGCTGAATGGGATGAGAAGGTACGTAAACTGCTTTCCTTTGTTAGTTGAAACCTTTTCCTTTATGAGATTCCTGATTCTTCAAGCAAATTTTTCCGGTGGAGGCAATGCGAAAAGCAGCATCGCTTGGTTTTGGAGCAATATACGCTGAAGAGGATTTTGGTGGATCTGGGCTAAGTCGCTTGGATGCGTCAGTAATTTTTGAAGCACTGTCTCGAGGTTGCGTCTCCACAACTGCTTTTATCAGCATTCACAAGTAGGCTGTGTAATATCATCGGTTAACTAATTTTTTCTTTTAACAATTACTATTATTTACAGCATGTGTGCTTGGATGATTGATACGTATGGTACCACTGCTCAGCGTGGGCGCTTATTACCAAAACTAGCAACAATGGAGAAGCTTGCGTCTTACTGCTTAACAGAACCAGGATCTGGTAAAATGTTTAACCTTTACACTCCACTTAACAGTAGCAATTAATGATTCTTGGCTTCTGACTTAGGTTCCGATGCTGCATCTTTGTCCACGACTGCTAAGAAGGTGTCGGACCATTACGTCTTAAACGGCGCCAAGGTTATACTGCTGAGATTTGTTATTACATATAATCCACATATAGCGTGAAATTGATTTTTATACTTAGGCATTTATAAGCGGTGCGGGAGAATCCGAAGTTTACGTCGTCATGTGCCGTACCAGTGGAGCAGGCGCCAAAGGAATCTCATGTCTTATCGTTGAAAAGGGAACTCCGGGTCTTCATTTTGGGAAAAAGGAAAATAAGATGGGATGGAATTCTCAGCCAACGAGAGCCGTTATATTCGAAGACTGTAAAGTCCCGATTGAGAATCTTGTTGGAGAAGAAGGCGAAGGGTTTAATATTGCTATGAAGGGACTCAACGGAGGACGTATTAATATAGGTAAATTACCAAATTGTCGCTGTTAAGCTTGATGCCTCATCTATAATACCATTTTGTCTTCCAAAACAGCATCATGTTCGCTGGGAGCTGCTCATTCCAGCATCGAGAATACCAGGGACTACTTGCACGTTAGAAAACAATTCGGTCGGGCACTATCGTCTTTCCAGCATAATCAGTTTACAATGGCGACAATGGCTACCAATTTAGTAGCTGCAAGGCTCATGGTACGGAATGCTGCAAGAGCCATTGACAACGACCATCCCGACGTTGTCACCCTATGCAGCATGGCGAAATTATTTGCAACTGATAACGCATTCGAAGTAAGTTCAACAAGCCCTAATGGAATTAATTCTTTTGCTAATTTGCGACCCACTTGACACTCTTGTTTTTGCATAATCTGTAGATTGTAAACTCAGCCTTGCAGCTGCATGGCGGCTACGGTTACCTGAAAGACATGCCAATTCAACAATACTTGCGGGACGTCCGTGTTCACCAAATACTCGAAGGGACAAATGAAGTAATGAAAATCGTAATTTCTAGAGACATCCTGAAACACTAAACTAAACTGGGTATGTTCAATAAAAATGGAAAGTCGTAATCTCAATAATTAAGTTGGAGCGTTTTAATCTAGCTTTTGTAGCCCTCTCAGATTAGAAACAAATAAGTTAGCACTGTGCTTATTCCAATGGAACAGAAATCAACACCTAAACTGAGGATTTCAAGACAACACCGGCGGTGACACTGACAAATGACAATTTGAAGAAGATTCTATAGACTCCTGTCAAAGATTTTTTCTAAAGCGTCGACATTTCTTTGGCCAAAGAGAGCTTATTAGGACGACAAGCCATTAGGGATTGATCATCGAAGCGTTTTACGAGGTGTCACCAAATGGCTGCTCTTTGGCGACATTAATTACCATTTAACGACGAGAAGGCGTGGTTGGCCTATTGGCTCGTCCACATCCCCATCTGCCAAAGAAGCCAAGACAAGTTTCGCAATGACAAAGGAAGACACGAGAAGTGGAGGAGCGAGGCGACTGTTGATAAATGAAACGGAAAATGCGAGTTTGCAAAAAGTAGGTTTTAGCAATAGGCGTCTGTGTGCACAATTGCTATGAGATTTCCTTTGGACATGTGTGGTATACGGGGGATGGCATAGGTTACATTTGGTCTACTGATGATAACCACCCAACTACCGTTCTTGGTTAAACTTATAAACTCCTCATGAGGCTAATGTTTAGCACCAGTATTTATCCACAGGAATCAACTAACAAGTCAAGGTGGACCACCAGATCTGTCTAGAAACACGGCGCTTCATTAAGCTACAGGGTCTCTCCGTTCCAATAAATTGGTTCATTTCACCCGGAAACAACGACCTTTCCGCAATTTGTGTCATTTCACTAAGTCCCCGTGGAATACCTCATGTGCTCGATCCAATTCGTCAGTGCTCATCCCTGAATTTTGGTGGAGAATCAAGGAATCCGGGTGCGGGGGTTCATTTGGCAAGAATCGATTCTCATAAACACCGAACTCTGCTCCTGTGTCCCATGTGCAAAATCATTTGCCAAAAATAATAACAAGGAGCCTTGCGGTTTGTCATTTCTCGCCTCGGTGACAATGCCTTTCAGCTCGTATCTAGGATTAATTAAGTTTTAATTGGTGAGAATGAGTTGTTGGCTAATGAGGACGACGACGAGTCCAGGAAAGACGCTTCAGCGCCTCGTTTTTTTCAAACTCGAGGAAGCCGTTGGTAGTAAACTAAACGGAAATACGTCAACACTTTTGATACGAGTTGATAGACGCTAAAAAGTGACAATCGGGCCAAACGCGATGGAGGTGACAAGTGGTTCGAGCTCGAAAATTCTCCGTTACGGAGACGTCGTCAGCATTTTCGGCGAAGGACAAACAACTGGCTTCCTTAGCACGCTTGGGTAAGGTTTTTTTTCTGTTGATTCTTGTCGGGCCTTATGGAAATGCTAAAGTTGATGATGCATGTGGGTCAAGGTCACGGCATACAGGATATTACAAGCGTCTGGCAAAAGTTTCTAATTGAGCGTTTCCAAAATCCAGATTTTTGGCACCTTTGTGTGATAAAGATGTCGCCGTGTATTGTCTCGTGCCTTTTTACTAAAAATGATTATTTTTTCTTCACAGCTCAGTTGACGACCGATGTGTTGTTTGTCCTCGGAATGGCGACATCCAGTCACCTCCTAAAAAGTTTCGAGGTGATCAATCGTCCCAATTTATGAAGTCAAAATGTATGTGCATTCAGTTCTAATCCATATTTTGTTTTTATATAGATTGCTGGTTTAAGCTTTGTCCGGCACTGCGGTACTCTGCGCAGCAACAATACTGGCACGCTTCAAGGACAAATATTACTTCAAGAACCGAGGATGAAGCAAACCTTATGAGGAGTCTTCATGTAAACAAAACTGCATTTCCAAGAAGAATGTTTCTAATGATTTTGATGTTACCAGCATGCAGCAGAGCTGGAAAAGGAGCAGAATGAAAAGGACACGATGAAGAAGATGGGGGTGCCATTGGTTTATGGAACGAATATCCAGGTTGACGCTCTCAGTGTTAAATCCTGGTTCGACGAATTATATTTCTAACTTCGTCCTTGTTTGTATTTTTAGCTGTTACATATGAAATCGAAAAAGTATCTCACCGTGAATCGAAGAACTCCAGCGAAATCTGATAAACTGGCAATGCGAGTTTACCTTGACAGGCAAGGGAATGAAGATTCATGGTTTCAAATTGCTACATTCTACAACTATCGGACACTTGGTATGTTCACTTTTTCCTTTAGAACTAAGTAGCATTATTAATTGATTTGTGGCACGAAGGTGACTCCGTCATCGCCAATGATGAGGTGATCCTTTGTTCTGCTGGAAATACACAGCGATGTCTCCATGCGTCGGAAGAGTCGCTCGGTGACAACCCTGGAAGTCATGAAGTGAATTCATCAGCGGCGACGCCCTTCACTTCATGGAGACTCGTTTTATACCTTAATTATGCGGAAAATGTTCCTAAAATTCTGAAAGGTGGAGATGTCGTTCGTCTTTTTCACGTTGAGAAGGAACGCTTCTTGACGCTGGATGCATACAAGTTTGTTCACCATGTTTTCCTGAGAACGACAATGCGAGCTTCTGCTACTTCAGCTACCTCGAGCAAAGCGCTTTGGGAAATTGAGGTAGAGGTCTTGTCTTTGAATCGTAATTTATAGTAATCGAGCGGTGCCCTTTTTGTAGATTCTTCACAATGAGCCATGTCGCTCTGGAGCCGGGTACTGGAATTCCATTTATCGATTGAAGCACATGGCAACTGGACTATATGTTGCTGCGGATCTTAGTAATTCCAACTATCGACAATCCATGGACAGTGATGGTGAGTGGAGATATCAAATCGATTTATTACATTACACTCGTAAATTGTGGTTATGTCGCAGTTTCACCAATCGGAGAAGAGTATCTAATCATTCCTGTTAGTTCGAATGCGACTGACGGATCTCTCTTCGAGTTTTGTCCCACTTCGGCAGAGAGCGAGGACTCTGTGGTGCCGGAATCATCCTTCGTGCGCATGCGTCATTTTGGAACAAAGGCGTGGGTTGGAGCGACGGATGACGCCATTGATATTGAGGAAGGAACGAAACCTGTCATGCACAAAGTATGCATTCTCCTAAAGAGAATTAATTAATGAAAACTAACTCAAATTCTAGCTCAGCTGCATGCCCACACGACGGGATGAAGAGGCATTTGCTGTTGTTCCTGTTCCCCCGGATGAAGTCCGAGATTTGGACTTTGTTAACGACGTTTCCGAAGTGTTGAAGGACTTTTGCACTAAGCTTGAAAACGGAAACGCCAATTCTAATGACCGAAGGTGAGCCATGGAAGGATATGCAGTGGAGACATATTTATTATTTTCTGTTATAGAATTGCTTGTCACGTGCTGAAGGAAGTTATCTTCTTCATAGCAGAATCCGACTCTAGTCATGTGAATTTGGATCCTTTGGATTTTGTCGCTGATGGAGTCTCCAGAGATCGGCAGAAACTCTTGAGAGAACAATTTCTTCTCAAGTATATTTTCCAAATCCTGAAAGTAAGTTTGTACCTCCCATTTCCGTTTCCAAGTTAAAGAAATTCTTGGTTTTCTCCGAGGTCAGGTTCCATTGGAAGAAGCGAGTGGGAATTTAAGAGACAGCTTCCAGGAACCTGATGGCTCGATCAAGGCTAAATGGAAGTACACGTTCAGACTTTGCTATCGGGTGTTGTGCCTGAGTCAGGAACAGTATAGGAAAAATCAGGCATGGCTCAATAATATAAGATCTAAAACTGTCGATGTAACGGACTACTTCACAGGAATATATTGCCAAACGTTTTGGGTTTATGCAAAAACAAATTGGGCTCGACATTCACGCTGAAGAAACGATCACAGCGCTGGTTCACAACAACCGAAAATTACTAGAAGAGCACATATCAAAGAAGGAAGTGGACACCTTCATTGGCCTCCTTGGGAAGAACATTGACAAATGGGACTATAGGTTCTTGGATCACCTTTCCGATCTTTGTGTTTCAAACAAAACTGGAATTCCAAATACACAAATGATTATCTGCAACTGTCTGCTAAAAGGACCGGAAACAACCTCTGTCCTTTTGGAAGCAAGGTAAATGCATTAATATCCGTTAAATATGTAATTTAATGTAAAGGATTTTCTTTTTGTAAGAATGAAGAATGCTCAAGAGCGTCGCCACTTCCAGGAACTTAGGTGGTATAAAGCAGAACACAGTTTCGAAGTTATTCTTTGCATCTCTGGCTACCAAGTATGGATATCACTCTCATATATTACAATTCCAACTCCTTCATTTAATGGATTTTTTTAAATAGAAAAAAAGTATATCTGAACTAGCTCTAAAAGCCAGCTTGGGTTTTGGCGAGGATGCTGCAATTCTTAAGTACTACTGCCACCAGTTGGACTTGTTTTCAAACATGTGCTTGGGACGCCATAGTTTCAGTATTCGGGAACTTTCTCCTAAATTGGACGTGAATCTGTTACTTCGGTAAGTACTGAATGACAAGCAAGACGGCAGGATGTTTGTACATATGTTAAATTGATTCTCTGCAGTTGCGTCTCTGCAGAATCACTGCCGTTTGAGCTTCGGATTTCCTGCTGTCGCCTTGTTCGGAATCTCCATGTAGATGTCGAACCACAGCAGGAGGAGCGCAAAGTTTCTCTTTCAAGGCCGTGGTGGAATGTGCCTCGGCGAATTACTATCGAAGAGTAAAGTGTTTAGCCAAACGATGCCGAGGGTTGTGGATTTAATTAACTGTTGACCAATTAGATATGACAATGAGCACAAGACGAGGAATGCAATGAAAGCCTCCCAAATGAAAACATTTGAAGCAACAATAACGTTCATCAGTGACTATCTGCACGACGTTGCAGAGAAGGCAGACTTCCGAAACATATTACACAACAAACTATCAGTGGAAGTAAGCTGCATTCCCCAGTTCTACTGCATTGGATTAACGATTGTTGAATATTAACCGCACTCATTCGTTTCAGATACTCAAGTTGGCGAAGGAGTTTGCGCGTTTTGGGTTTTATGGGATTGGGCCTTTGAGTGATCTCAGGAATACTTTGATCACCATTCTCGAACCCCTTTGCTTCGACCCAGTTCCACAAGCAATACCTCGTAAGTTGTCGCACGTCTGACCAATTGAGCTGAATTGAGTGCGATAGTAAACATTTGTATTAATTTAGGGCGACAAAGTATGCTGCTCATGAAGAACGAAAATGGTTCGTCCAATGCCAACAAAGCTGAAGATGAGAATAATGTCGTTCTGCTAGAGATGAAAGTCATAATTTTAGAGATTTATGAGGTGATTCGTAAAGACAAAAAATTTCCTATAAATAATTTTTGGTATTTCACTGGTAGCATATCCACGAGGTCATTTTGGACTACCGGCTCACCAATTTGCTCTCATGTTTGAAGCAAGAATCCGAAGTTGGATCGGATTTGGGGGAATTGGATGTGGAAGCTTTCACTGACTATTTTGAAGAATCTGTCAGTATTTGGTAATTATATCCGAACACTGATTTGAAGAGGAAGGCAAGATTTAAACTATTTTACAGTGAGGACGACGCCAAATTTTTGAAGCTTTTACTCTACAGTATTTCAAGCTCACACTACGCCTTGTTCAAGAGTGCAATAAAACTTGTGATGACAATTTTTAATCAAAGGAGAAGACTATTTCAAATATTTGAAAAGGTAGGTATAGACATTTTGTACCAGTTTGTTCTGTATCACCTTGTGTTGCAGACCCAGATCCTTTCAAGCAAGTACGATGCTGACATGTTGGACCATATCAAGTCCAAACTGGAACCGATCTCTGCTACAATCAAACCCGCCAAGAATCGCCTAAAGAACGCGGGCAGCGGTATCAAACCTCAAGTAAATACATTTAAACCCAGTTCTTAAATTAATTGGTTTAAGGTCATAATTTTGTAATAGCAGCAAAGTATTGATGATGGCGGGGATGAAGGTATGGACGCATCGATTCATGAGGACAGTTCCCCAGTTCCACTTCAAGAAGCATCTCGTATGCTATCACGATCCCTTTCCCTCAAGTACCCTCTCATGGCTCATACAGCATCTGTTTCCGAGGTCGGTTCATTATACTTGTCTTAGTGAATGAATGAATTAATTAATCTATGCTCCATCAGGTTCTAAAGCAGCTAAAAAGGCTGTGCGTCAATATAGCTCCAGACGGGACAGTTTCGAACAACCGACAAAACCAACACTTGCTTCGAGAGAACAAAGTCGAAAGAGTCATAAGCCAAGTCTTGAAACTATTGAAGGAGCAAAAGGATGATCCGCCATTGGCACTGGAAGAGGAAATTAGCGAATTCTTTCAAGCCTATTGCGACGGGAATGAAGAGAATCAAGCAATGTTGGCAAACCACATTGACACCTTGATTGGAATGCATGTGAGTTCGAAATTGGATTCATAGAGCTAGTAGAACACTAGAGCCTATGGTACAATGGTTAATATTTGGAATTTGTATAGGCCGGTGAGGCAGCGGCGATTCGTGTCGTTTATGAAAACAATATTAGCCTTTGTGCCACAGTAAAGGAAAGTACTATCGAGTACTTGGTCAAAAAAGTATTTTCCAGAGATGCCAAACGTCAGCCTGCGTCGGATTATTTGGTCACGATTCAAAGTATTGTTTGTCCGAAGCATTGTATCGTACGGAGGAATCAGGAAGCTGTTGTGTACCAGGTACTCTGCCATTACAATGCAAAGCTACCTGACCTGATTACAATGCTACCCTTCTTTTACCATAGTTGGCAATTTTCCACGAAGATGTCGTTCACTTCCTTGGCTTTGATTTGGACAAAAGCCGTGACACGGCTACCTACACTTTCCCCAGTGAAATTGAAAAATTCAAGTAGGACTGGCTGACAAATGGAAATATGTGTCGGTTATTATTCCTTTTCTTTTGTTTCCAGGTTCCATAAGGAACTTGTGTCACTCCTGACATTTTGTACAATAGGGAAGAACGTTTATACTGAGTCCATGTGCCAGTCGCTTCTGCCGTTGGAACGAATTGTTGCAGTCCTGTGCAGCATTGAGTATTCACTCGAGGTAATTCAGCTCTGAACTGCAAAATCGGAATTGAGATGATGTATCCGAAACGCGGGTTCCTGAGGTTTAGAATGCATTTCATGCAACCCAGTATAATATTTATGCTCCTAACTCCCCTAACTCGGATGTCTTGTTTGGAATTTAGGTGAAAGAAGCGTATGTTTCCTTTCTCCTCCATGCGTTTTTGGTTACGGAGGTCGACGTCAGAAGCGTCTACAGTTCAAACAGAATGTGGACTATATTTGAAAACCATTTTCTTCCTGAAATTATAAACATTGCAAATGCCTCGCTCCATGTGGCCGAAGCAGATGTCAGAAGTCAAAGCTACGTCTATGAATGCATCATTCCTATTGTCAAAATATTCTTTGAAAGGATTTTGAAGCATGCCCCAGGGGTTATTCTGGTAAGAGCGTTTTAGATGTAGAAGTTTTTATGGAGCTAAGATCAATTCTTCAATGCGGCAGGGTCACAAAGACGTATTTGCCAATTTACTGAAAGCAATCTATCGACTGACGCATACAAAGTGGATCCACCCCACAAAACTCTACGCTGTGCAGAAATGCTTGAACATCATGTACCCAGCTGGTAAGCCTTGAGGGACGAAATCAAAGTAAAAACGACTACCACATTAAAATGAGATTTTTATGTCTTTCCAGCCACTGCTCATCTTATTCGTCTCCCGTCGTACTTGGCAATGGAAATTGAGGAAAGTTCGGGGCAATTCCTTTGCGAGGTCAACAGACGAGCGAAATGGATTTTCATGATGGACTTTGACAAACCAAAGGCAATTTCTGAGGAAGGGGTATGGAATGGTTGAAACTTTGCAAGAAAGGGTTACAATAATAAAATAAATTCTTCAGGTGTCAAAAGTGCCGAATGACGTTACACACCAGATACAAATTCTGGTGAAGAAAGTCACGCCGTTAATCGATGACGTGATTCACAGCGAAACTACAGCACTCACCGACGTCCTTGCCAAAGAAGATAAACATTTTATAGAAAAGTTTGACATTTTAAATCAACGGATGTGGCCAATGCTAAATTGATTCCGAATTCCAGGTTCATTTCCCATGCAGAAAAGTTGGCAGAAGAGGGTGAAAGTGAACTTTGTGTCCAAATTCTTCACGTCCTTCAAGATATGCTTTCTCGGAGAGAAATTCTAACAGAGAAAGTAAGTTTAAAAACAAACTTAAACGTCCAATGGTGCAATTTCTTTTAATTGGGCTTGTTTTATTTTAATCCAAGGGAAAGCAAGTTCATCAAGCAAAACTACAAAAGTATTTGGGAGCGCGTGACATCCCTTCGACTTTCTTCCACAGTCTGGGAAAGCAAAAGCAAAAAAAGGAAGCGTCAACTGGATGTAAGTTCTTTTCCGACAATTTGTAGCTTAATAAGAAATCCCGTGTCAGAGTGGAATTTAATCGCGTAAGGTCTAAAGTACTCCGAAGAGACTGGCTGGACTATGTGCAAATGTCATAGGGTTAAGCTGCTTGAATCCGGTGAATCCAGGCTAATTAATTCTTTTCCTCGTGTCTGGTTTTTAGGGCAAGGAGACGCTACAGACGCCCATTACATTCTGGATCAACTTGGAGCTTCGAAATTAGTGGTGATGCTCCTGACAAAACTTGATAAGGCACCGGATGTCCTCCAGCAGTCTATCAATCTCGGAATTTCACTCCTTAGCGGAGAAACTGTCGAACTTCAGCGAAGCTTTTATCATCATTTGGCATCCTGCACGAAGAATCATAATTTCATGAAGGTGAACTTTCCAAATTCTTTCTAGAGAGATTTCACTTTCACTCAGAGGCAGGAAACATTCTTTGTCTCCCTCGGGAGAAATTCAATTAAACCTTAGCCGTGTTTAATTGGAATTCCATGTTTATATGTGACACCATCGCCTACGGAATGGTTCCGGCATAAACTTAATATGGTTTACAGGTCCTCCATGACGTTCTAAAGGAAGTCGGAGCGGATTTGAGGGCTGTGGCAAAGACAAAAATCAGTGACATTGCCCGTGGTGACTCCAAGGCTACATTGAGTCACAGCACCCTTTCAAAGGACAAAATTTCTAATGGTACCAATCGAATACCAATCACCGGTTTTTTATATTAGCATATTTACAGATGGACACAAGATCCTTCGGATTTCAAGTAAAATGTCTGAAAACATGCTAAATGCTACGAAAGATATTGCATTGGGGTTCAAATGTCTTGCTAGTATGAAAGGTAAGGTTCTAATTGGACGGCAGTAGTTGGTGTTGAGTAGCTTATAATTGTGAGCTTAATTCCCATTTACAATTTCATTTCTGAACTTCAGGGAATGGTGGGAATCGTTATAACGGGAGTCACTTGCTAATGGAGGATGAGGATGAGCTAACTGGCGTGGCTACGACGGTTCTCCGAAAAGACGGTTATGCAATTTCGAACATTAAGCACCCAAGAGAGACGCTTGTGGAGAGTTCCCTTCGCTTCCTACAACTCCTATGTGAAAATCATAATTTGGAAATGCAGGTATTCAGTTTCGTTTTTGTTTAATTTCCCTCGGGACACTAAACCCCAAAATTTCGTTAATGATGCCATTGTTCCATTAGAAATAATTTGGTTTTACATATATTTTATTTAGCGATTTCTGCGACAGCAAGAGGGAAATAAGTCGGCATACGACCTGGTCTCCCAAACGCTTGTTTTCCTGGATTGCATTTTCGATTCAAACACAGGGAGCCCTGGGCTGATTGGACTTCTTGTGGATGAGCACAACATTTCACTCATTAATCAAACGCTTCGTACACTCACAGAATTTTGCCAAGGTCCTTGTCTGGAAAATCAGAATACCCTAATCCTGCATGAGTCTAATGCCATTGACATTGTCACCACATTCGTGGCCCATGACATTACCCCACTCAGCAAGAGAAGAATGGACCTGGTGATGGAGCTAAAAAATCATGCAAGCAAGCTTGTTCTCTCGCTAATGGAAAGCAAAGATGGAATTGAAAAATTTGAGAACATCAGCAAAATGAACATCCGGAACATGGTAATTAAATATGGGAGCTAAAGGAGAACTTTTCTTTAATCACAATGGCGTTTCTCCCGGTTTAAGAAATTTTATTCCATGCAAATCAAAGGAAAACGAAGAAGCTGAATGAATTAATTTGTGTTCACTAGATTGAAATGATTGGGAAGGCATACAGCTCCGACAGGGACCCATACGTAGAGCAAATGAGGGGAAGCGCGGTTGTTGCCAAGCAGGCAAGTCTTACTGTCATTCTTGACTACTTTGAAATGCAAAAATGTTTAATTTACAATTCTAGGTGGGTCATGCCCTTTACATCTTGTGCCATCAATTGGCTCAACATGACAAGGCAGTCCAACAAGAACTCGATAGAGCTGTCAGCAAAATTAACTTGAATGCCGACGCAGTAAAGTACTACAGTCAGAGGACAGCACAAATCGAGGCAAATAATCGACCAATTAGCTTTCTTTGTTTTTGACAATTTTCGAATCCTAATTTCCAGATTGTTCGATCTGAGGAAGACAATGAGCATTTGGATAGGGTTGTTTTCCCTATTCCCTCTGTTTGTGGGTATTTAACAAAGGACACGAAAGATCGCGTCTTCCGCTATACAGAAGATGACGAGAAAGGATCGAAAGTTACAAACTTTTTTGAACAACGGGAAGCCTTGTTTTATGAAATGGATTGGCAGCGGCAGCTTCGTCGTAAGACCACGCAATACCACCATTATTGGACACGCTTTGACGACTCCATTTAATTGTTATTTATTTTTAAAAAGATCGTCCTGTCCTCTTCAGCTGCAGCTTGTACGAACCCTTTCTTGGAAACATGGTGTTCAGCATGGTCGTGATGATGAATATTGTTGTAGCTTTGGGATATCCATTTTCACGAGAAAATGATGAAGGTAATAGAAGATTCAATGTGAAAGCAGCTTTCCCTAATCATCACACTCTGCGAAACAGACGCTTTCCATTTGTCATCTCTGATAGAAATCATGTCGCATTGCGCCTGCCAAAAGAACGGACTCTCGAATTCAAGGGACGACATAATCTTGTTACGATGATGTCTAAAGAAGTGTATTTTCACTGGTTTGCAGGTCATACTTCTCACTGGGGAACGATATTGGGGATACTCATTTTGATGTGCGGACAGATCCAATTAAGGAAATCGGACGAGGCTCAGGCCAACATTTCCCTTATCATTCTTATTATTATTGCACTGGCCGGGCCTAACCATGCAATTTATATACTGGGCTTTATTACGGTAATATTCAGACACTATTCCTTATGCCAAATGATAACTTCTCTAATGCAACGGTCATTTCGATCTCAAGGTGTTACTCAAAGGACTCCACATCGTCTCCCATCAATGTCGAAGTGGGATGTTTCTACGACCAAAACGCGAGCTTATAATGGACACTGAATTCCTATATCACAATTTCTTTGGACTCTGCTGCTTACTGGGATTAGCAATTCATCCATTCTTTTACTCTGTCCTCGTAAGCCAAATTAGTTTCTTCGTTTTGACCTGTGCAAATTATGCTGATGAGCCATTTATTGCATATCAATTCAAAAGCCATTTGTGGTAATTGCTACCACTTGATGAGTCTTTATTCCCCAATTCTCGACTTCACTTTCTCATCATCACCACTTTGTTCGTTAGTATGATAAATTGAAAGATTAATGGACTTTTCGTAATTATTCATAACGATTCAAATGGCTTGGTCTCACGCCACGCCACGTTCCTCTTGCTGGCATCATTTTTCAAGGTCTTGTACTTTCTCCAAGTACTCCTTTGATGCATGGTGCGTGCGTATATACTAAAATGAGGATTTTGTGATGCGAACTAATAACTGCCTTCGAAGAGCGTCGGAGAAAGTCTTGCTCATCATTGTCGCCACTTAAAACCCGAATAAAATGTAATATTATGGCCTTTATTCTCATTCGAGTCTTGTATAATTCCAGCTCTTTGATGTCGCCTATCAGGAAGAGACTCTACTCAATGTCATACAATCCGTAACGAGAAATGGTCGCTCAATTATATTTACTGCCATCCTTGGGATTATTCTCGTCTACATTTTCTCCATTGTTGGATATGTCTACTTCAAAAACGATTTTTACGTCGCAGTTGATGTGATCAATGCAACAGGTTGGTCACAAGCCTCACTGTATTGTAACTTAACCCAAATTTTTATAGATGTTGGAGATTTGCTGGATAGTTCGGATGAAGTGAAAGAATATGTCTGCGATACTCTTCTCATGTGCATTGTGACAACGCTGAATCAGGGCTTGAGGAACGGCGGCGGGATTGGCGACGTCCTTCGCTCTCCGAGTAAAGACGTAAGCTCTGGCGACATTAATTTCTTTTGATTCGTCGCTTGAAAGAAAACGGGTAGTAAAATCTCTTGCCATAAAACTTTCCCTCTCTCGCTGCCAGCTCTAGCGTAACTTTCTACCATAGGAAATGGTGTCAAGGGGCTGACAGTAACTCGGCGTTGTCAAATTCTTATTCCCAAGTTATGCAGATTAGTGGAACTTTATAGCTGAAGCCGCCTTTTGTTGACACTTGTTGACGAAGGAGTTAATTTTTCCAATTAATTCCAGGAACCGCTATACACTGTGCGTGTCCTCTATGACCTTCTCTTCTATTTCATCGTTATTGTAATTCTCCTCAACTTGATTTTCGGTGTTATCATTGACACCTTTGCGGACTTGAGAAGTGAGAAGCAGCACCACGAAGACACTTTGAGAAACACTTGCTTCATTTGCGGTGAGAACCCTTGAATTTATGGATTATTCTAATTCAAATTATACTTATATATTCCGGAATATTCAAGGATTAGTTAATTAATTCAGGAATATTTTAGGCCTCAACCGATCTGCATTTGACAACAAAGGTGTGACTTTTGAGCACCACATCAAGAAGGAGCATAACATTTTCCACTACCTTTACTTTCTCGTGCTTCTCAAAGAGAAAGATCAGACTGAATTCACGGGTTCAGAATGCTACGTCTCCAGGGCCCTCAAGGTATTCCATTTGTTTTTATCCTGCTGCCTTCTGCTTACGATTTTAAAAAGATCTTGGAGTTTGAGGCCTAACTTCCTAACCGGATGGCCTTGTTTTGAACTTCCTGATTCCATACTCTTGTCTTTACGCTTTTGACAGAACCGCTTTCGAATGTACCAAAAGATTCAGTTCTTTGCCATTCCATGAGTAAAAAGGAACCCTCTGCTCGATTATTAAAAAGCTTGGAACAGGAGTTAGAGGAAATGAAAAAGTGAAAATTTGCATCGTATGCCTCCCTTTAGGAAAACAAATTGGATTGGTTCCCCCGTCTGCGCACACTGTCCCTTCAGGACACAGTGAATGTGGATTCAGAATACGAGATGAAGAAGCTATCAAATCTTCTTGAAGATACGAAAGACGAACTCAAATCTGTCTGTGGAGATATGAAGAATTTACAAAAAACAGTGGGTTCATTTCCTTTCTTTCAAAAGTTTTACAAAGTGAAAGTTGAGTTTCTCTAAAATCTAACATGCTGTCTTGTTTTCTTAGGTTAAGCAATTGGCGATGAGGAAACAAAGGGGAACTCTGCGTATAGCCGAGGCGAACAAAGTGGTTTCAATCCATACAGCAAACGTCTAGTGATGATGGAACGTGATATCGTCTGAATAGATTGCATGAAATCTACATTTCCTGGATCTTATTTTTCTGAATCCAGAGACAACGTTGTATTACTCGGAAGCAGGGTAGAAACAATAGCGAAATGCTCGACGGAATGGCTAACCCTTTTGGTATAGCACCGAAGTAATATACATTTATTTTGCAAAATAATTTCTTCATGTCACATCTTCCTTGGTTGTGTAACAACCATCCCTGGTTCTTTCCTTTTGTAAAGCAATGTGATAAAAACTGAAACTCAACTAAAACTTTGATGATTTTTTCCATCATGCTTTAGAGCTCCAGTGGCTTTAGAATGTGGAATGATTAGTGGGTGGTTAGTGATACAATTCAATCCGCGGGTGTGATCGAGATGAGGGTGACATTGTTCGGGGGTGAGAAATGGTGGTGTTGAACCGGAGAAATGGCAGAAGTAGACGGTGTCATTCCACTGAATAGTCCAATCCCGAATCCACCGGCAGATGGACTACCCGAGAAAACGTTGACGCTTCCCTTCGTCTCCAGCGATTCCCTTGAGTTTGATTTCCCTCTAATGGTTCTCCTCCAGAGACTTTCATCGTCACAGCCTTCCAGCCAGTACGTCACCGTGGTCCCTTTACCTTTGAGTACAACCTGGGGCAAGTCAACAGAATCCCGAATCAAAGACTTATTTTTATTTAATCTTTTTCTCAAAGCTAGCGGCGTTTCAGTACCTCTCCACGCCGAACAATATTAAAGCCTCCAACTTCCCACAGTGCTTTGGCCGTGGCTTCACTGATGTGAATTTTCAGAGCTAAGAAAGTGAGAGCATTTCCTTTAAAGCACTAAAGTTAGCATTAAAGTTATTAAGTGGAGTTGAGCAGAATTGTAAACAATGACGTACGACATCCAGACGACTCCATACGAGACGCTGTGTTCACGGTGTCCCCAAAAAGACAATATCGGGGCATTCTGTGACCCACACATCCAGCACAGACTGGACCTGTGTCAACAAAACACCACACGGAATTTTAGTTGGGAAATAAATTGCTGGAGGATTAGTTCTCATAAAAAGTGAAACCAGGGCATTCTCACCAGTATGGATCCCAATTCTTATCTTGAGCGGTTCATCAGGGAGATGTGCAATGACGAAGTTCTTCACAGCATCCAAGATACTGAATGATAAGCACGCGATCTCTGTCACATGGCTGTCTCCATTCCTCATAGGACATCCGCTGACAACGAGGTAGGCTTAAAATCAACGAGAATCTCTAAAGAACCCTTTAAAAATGTCGACGCCTCTCCCTTAATTTTTTTAAATAAATGTACCATCTCCTATAGTCTCAATCTTGTAGGCGTCATAGGCGTCGAGGATACCGTCAAAGCAGCCATATAGTTGATTCAAGAAATCGACTACTTGGATTGGACTTGACTTGGTACAGATACTTGTGAACCCAACGACGTCGCTGAAGTATATTGTGACTGCATCAAATGACTCGGGAATCACGGTTTCCCCTCGGAGGAGTTGATCTGCGACTTGACTACACGACATGCAAAGCGTGTGTCCAAAATATATTCAGAATAGAGCGCTAGTACACAAGGGAATCTTTATTACCGCGGCAAAAGTTGAAAAAGTAAATCCTCGGATCGACGTTTTTCTTGTGCCAATTCTCGCGTCTTATCGTCCACAAGACTCTCCAGGTGGGTAGCATGTTGCTCGAGTCTTCGCAAAAGGTCATCCACCAGATTCAACGTTCCGGCTCCTTTCATCAATTTCTTCAGGGTTTGCTTAATTGTACTGAAATCAGGTCGCTCATCCGGGTTTTCAGCCCAACATTGCTGAATCAGGGAACTAATCCCTGGACAAGAATGTTCATCCTCACCAATTTGTGGTCTGAATGGAGGTATGCGGTTGGATTCAACACGGTTTATCACTTCTATATTGAAACGAATGAGACTTTGATTATCCCCAAACGTATTCCGAGGAATGAGCAGTAGAGTCGAGAAGAGAAAGTTAAATGGGCTAAAAGCCTAAAGGATTTTCTTCTATTCGGTCTACTTTAAGGATGCGTTAGATGCATAAAAGCGTTTCTGGAGAGCCTTGAAACAGAGACAAGGCTGGAGGATGTAAAGATAGAAATAATCCCCTTACCTTCTGGAGTAAGTGCATTTATGGGCGTGTAGAGAACGGAAGAATATGGCAAAGACCTTGTCTTCACTTCATACAAAATGATGCCGAAGCTATACACGTCTCCTTTGATTGAGCTTAGCTCATGGATCCTGGAAAGATGTTCAGGCGCAACCCAAAACTTTTCTGGAGAGTGAGAGATTAAAATATTTTGTCACAAAGTTTGAAATCCCCAATGACCCCCTTTCGTAAGACCCCCTTTCGTAACTGGCTTACTAACGAAATAGTCAGTGTCCTCCACCATCTGCTTTTGCAAGGAGTAAAGAGAATTGAGGCCAAAATCATGAATTTTGACAACAAATCTTGCATCCACGAGACACTTCATTGAGGAGAGGTGACCATGTGTCAATTGATAAGAGTGCAAATACGCCATTCCCTGAAATCAGTTTGTCACTTCCTGTATTCCATTCTAAAGTTCAGATACCGTGAAATGGCTGTGGAGAGGAAATGAGGAAGGTCGGAGAAAGTGGGGACCGGAAGGATGCCTTACGTTGACAATGTCGGAGATGAGGGAGAGTCGGAATGGCCAGTCCAAATGAATATGAACGTTCAGAAGGACGTCACGGAGAGACCCTCGGGAGCAGTATTCGGTGAGGACTAGAATTTGGTCCCATTTCTCCGAAGTACTCTTTTGATCCGAGGAACTGAGGGAGAGACCGATTAGGCGAGATATCTAGAAAAATGAAGGTAACATTTATTCTAAAGTCTTTGAAAAACTTGCTCATTTTGTTCGAAGCAGGTGGGATACGAGTGGAATATCACAAAGCCAAAGAATAAAGACATGGAAAACGTTGGAACGGAATTCTACGACATATATATTCGATATGAGCTTTTATATTCTAACGAGATAGAGCCTTAAGCCCAGAGCTTCCGCTTTAGAAAGCCAGACCCCTTGTCAATTAATATTAGTAGCTTGACGAACGAGTAAACTTACGTTCTCGTGCTGAATGTCCTTGGCCTGCCGTATCTCCTTTATAATTTGTTTAGTAAACTCAATTCGTTTCGTTAGCACCAACTTCCGCACCGCTACTTGAGTTCCTTTGTAAAGTGCTGTCGGGGCGAATGTCGCCTGAGTCCCGGTTCCAGCTCCAAGTGATAAGGAACCTCGGGAGCTCTCCTTCTCATCCACAGTGGTCCGAGATTTGTATTCTCCCGTTTCAAAGACTAATTCGTCCGGTTGAATTCTCCATCCAGTGCTGCTGGCAGCCTCAACGTCCCGCATATGTCTGGAAAAGTCCGCATTAGAAAAGTTTCTTATCGCAAAAAAAAGTTACATTAAAAGATCATCATTTTATTCTCCTTTCCCCAGAAGCTAAGGAAAGTTATTAATAAGAACCAAAGCCTGCGGAGGGACTTTAGGATCGAAAATAATGACGAGGGAGTCACCTGTAGACATAGAGAACGACGCCAGTAGCCAGAAGGATAAAGACAATGATGATTGATGCCAAGTATGGAAGTATCCCAGTTCCCTCGCGAATTCGTAAGCATTCAGGATCAGTATCTAGAAATCCGCATTCGGGGACGTCAGGGGCTGGACCTCTGCTATTGGGCCATCGGATCTTGGCACCGCTCAACGGTTGCAATCCTTTTTTAGCAGAGTAATAGGCAACGGTCTACCACAGACAATGGCTGTGCTTTCACATTATTAACCTCAATAAATTTTCTCAATGGGTTCTACCTCAAAGTGCCCAGTATCCGGGTTCATATCCAAAATTGCGTAATCTGCATTTCGATCCCCGTTCTCATCAATATCAACATTTCCTGTCATTCCTAAACATAATCGCCACAATGCTTAGCAGAACTTAGCTTAGCGGTTAATTAGCCTCCGCAGTTACTTACCTTGAAATGTTCTGTTCCACATTTGAAGCGCAATTGCTTTCCCATCTGTCAGAGATTCGTTTCGTGACAATGTTTCATTGAGAGCTTTTCCTAGCAGTATAACGCCATCATAAAATGCTCCAATGAAAAAGTTGACCTTGAGCCATAATTCAAGGATTGTAAAAATCCATTCTTATTTCAATAAAAGTTTCTTTTTACTTCTTCATCCACGTTGAAAGTATAGTTGTAGTCTTCCAACGCTTTGATTTTCACTTGTTCCGTAAAGTTTCTCCAAAGTGGAGATTTTGGAATAAGAAGTGAAATCGTGAGCAACGACTCGTAAGCGATTTTGGCTTCCAAGTCACTTTTCCCATCCCCTGTTTGCCAGTAGTTTGTTTCGCTAGGTTTGTTCTATAGAAAAGTTATTCTTACTAATTAAATTGAACTTTGTTACATTCATAAACTTTGATTAAAAGTGGTGGATAAACAAAGACCTTGAATAGCTCAATGTCCAGGAATGCCCACTCTCCATTGGTCAGTCCGCGTTTATACGCTTTGATCATGAACTCTCTAACCAGATTCTCCTGGAGGCTTAGAATTACAACTAGAAATACGATGTTACGACCATTAGTAAATTAGCAGTGAACGGGGACTTTTGATGAAATTCTTACTTCGAGCATGTGCTTGTATTTCCCCAATTGCATTATCCATTTCGTCCAAGATGCGTCCATCAACATCGTGTCCGTAAATTTCGTATCCAAACTCTTTCATTCCATTAATTACGGTGCGTCCTAAGCCCACAAAGTATCACTCTTACGATTAGTGACCATTACAGTGTCAGCTCATTCCCGTCCATCTCAATTTAATTTAATTCGCACTATATTACGTATAATAGTAACTACTAAGCACCTGTGTGTTAAAATTCAAAGGCAACGCCCAATTTCTGGAGAACTTTCTAATGGAGAAAAATCAGAGCTCATAAGGATTGGTTCACTTACCCACAGTAAAGGAAAATAAATCTGTTCGATCGTACAGAACAGCCAAATGCTTCCACTTGTATTTCCGACAGATGCTGTCGAACACAAGCTTGAGTCTGCATTGGCAATAAGACAACCTTGTAAGCGTTGAAAACTTCGACTTGTCGCCAAAGACGCCCTTTTGGAATTGAAAGAAACAAAGTTTGTATAAACATTTTCTTCTCTCTCTTATCGCAGTCTGATTGTGAAAAGGAAAGCCTTCAGAATCAAACTTCAGAAAGGAAAGTAATACAATGGACCTTACAACCAAGTTGAAGATTCTATTGTTATACCTTTGAGGAGTACTGCTTTAGAAAACTTTAGAAAACAAACCTTGCTATTGTTGATAGTAAGTTGATGTCCCAGAAGACGATCCCCAGTAACTTCGCTTTCAGTGGATGGAGGCTAAAGAGAAAACAGGTGTGTCCTGATTGTTCTTCCCATTAATGTGTTAAAATGAAAATCACTTTTATATGGCAATAATTCTGACAAATGAGGCTATTATCCTGCATTTTAAAGCACAGTCCTCACCTGATCGCCTAAACCGGTGACAACGGGGATGTTCCAGTAAGCACCTAGACGAGCTACTGGAGAAAGTGCAAAGCCACACGAGGGACCAATAAACGCAATCACGTTCGAGACAAATCTAAAAGAAAGGGATTTTCTCCAATTCAAATCCAATTTCCAGCTTAGTCACAGGCACCGGTGCTACCTCATATCCGCTGCCTTTCCACCTGTTAAACTGTCGTCACAAGATGGATAACTGCAATTAAGAAGAGAGTCTTAATAGGTTTAAAAGAGTTTTACACCACGGGCAAATAAAATTCAGTATTATAGATTTACACGAAACTTTTTTTTTTCAAAATTCATGAAGCAATAAGAACTTTGGATAATTTGATTTAAAAAGCATAAGGAATTAATTTAATGCAAATTACATTTTCATATTAAATTTTTTTTTTGAAAAATTGCAAATTGGATTGAATTTCTATTAGGGTATAAAGAGTCTTCACCTGCTTTGGACTTTATCCAAGATGATGCCATGCGGGCTCAAGTAAACTTCGTTGATATGGTCAAGGGCAAGGTCAACTGCGGGTGCACATTTTTCCAGATCGAAGCTGGATCCAGTACCGGAGACAAGGAGTACTCCCACATTATACCGGACATAGGTATTATGGGGAAGTCTTGAAGGAACATTAGACTGTCTGAAATCCATATCCAGGTACTGAGAGCCAGCAGTCAACTCCGTGTCACACTCAACTAATAGCACCCAGACTAATTGGGATGTGAACCAAAGCTGAAGGAATTTCGACGCCAGGACTAATATAAACATATTGTACGATGAGGAATGCCGGCAGAGAAGTGAGAAAGAGAAAGTATGCTTTCACTCTGAGGAGGAATGCTTCCCCACGTTCCTTTCCATTTGTGGAGCACTACTGGCCTCCTGATCCTCAGATTCCAGACTTTTTCCGGAGAACTACCCTACCCGGGTATGCGGATTGTTCGACATTCATAACATAGACGCATCTCTCTCACTCTTCTGTGCGCTTCTAAATATTTTTGGAAGGAGCTTTGTCGAGTACTTTCACTGCTTTCCCTTGCCTATCAGATGCTCTCATCAGCTCCTCCTGTGGACATCCATCTATTTCATTCATGTAACTTTCGATTAATTCTCCTAAATAGCCCACAAACACTGCTTCAATTATTCAGAAAAAGACATTTCCGCTCGACTATGCAAATTCATTTTGCCAAAACACGTGCAAAATTATCCGATCGATAAAACTCAAGAGTGAAAATAGCTCAAACGATCTTCCGTTCATTCATAAACCATTTGATTTATTGAGCTGGATGTGATTCCATCGAATTTGAGCTCCAATTCTCATTCATAAGGAAGTGTGTGATTTAATACAAATAAATTATAATGCACTGTTACTTTATATTTTGATAGCAGAAGGCTGCAATTTGAAACCAGTCTAACTACCCCAAAAAAGATATTTCTGCTAAACTAGTTTGAAGGAATATGTCTAAAATAAACATATTTGCTAAGCATAGGCGTCGCCTGTCAGCAATTCCATGCAATAAACTCCCACTTTTAATTAAATCTTCTTGCGCCTTGTATCGATGATTATTTATGACAAAGTGTTCTAATTAGTAACCATTTATTTTGAAGATAACTCCGTGTGGTAAAAACCGCTTAAAATGGAGTCGCTTTAATTGCAGTAGTTGTAAGTCATTAGGTGAAAAACTTCCATGAGCACTTTTTAGAATCAAATTATTATATTCGGGTACTTGGCAATTAGCTAATCTTTGATTTTTGGCTGAGAATACACAAGCATTTATAAATTGCTATGATACTTAATTGTTTTGCAAAACTAACGATAAAATGCTTATCAATGTTCATAATGTTTATAACAAAGTGTGTGGATTTCATGGCTCATTAAGGACAACACTGTTTAAAATCAAGGGTGCAATGACCCCTGAGCAATCAGTCGATTACTTTAACGAGCTTTGCGATTGGATTACTAAAAGTACGACGCCTCCCTTGTTATTGTCATCGTCTCGTCTTACTTGTTTGTTTTGACTGATATTGGGCGGTATAAATCCCTCGCTCTACTCATTCCGACAGATGTTTGGAATAAACCGAGCTCCTGGAGAGGTCAACAATTAAGTAAGGAAGGGTATCTGTTCTTAGTATCTTAGGACACATTTACACACTTAAGCCTTAAGCAGTTTTTGGTACCCTAGGACAGTTTAGTAATCAAGTCAGTCTCCCATTTCCCTCTGTGTTGAAGGAGTGAAGGAAGGGAGGCGAAGGACAATGTCGTCGACCCTCAGGGCAAGTGCACCCATCCACAAAACAAGGTCAACCACGTTGGCCCGCATTAACAACTTCATCGGAAGGGACAGTCTCTTCAAAACCTCTAATTTATCAAGCAAACTATACCCAGAGGTCATCCCAATCACTGGTATTACTCACAATTAAATGACACCTTCCAAAGGGGTCATTTGTAATTGTAATACCATTCAAACAGACACTTAAACTGTCCTACTTTACTTTCATTTTAGATATCAAAGTATGGAGTCTCCCAGGAGGAAGTGGTGCCTGGCAGAATTACACATTTGATCAAATCATTGCCCAAGAATTCACTGAAACCAAAGTTGGCCAATCATTTGGGCCAACGTGGACGGTATTTATTATTCAATAGACAAAATTGACTATTAATTGTCATCATTGGGAGCGTTATTGATTTGTTTATGGGCCTTATAGACCCACTGGTTCAAGATTCAGATACACATTCCAGATGATTGGCAGGGAAAAGAGGTCCATTTTAGATGGTATTCAGGTTCTGAAGCTACTATCTGGGATCCTGAAGGAACTATTCTACAGGTTATTTAACCTATAGTATAACCTAGCTATTCCAAAGTATAACTGTTTTACAATGTACGTATAACCAACACTTTTATTATCATTTGCAGGGTCTCAGTCCTGAATTTCGAGAAGAGTATATCATTTCCAAAAGTTATGTTCCTGGAGAACCAATCACATTTTACATAGAGATGGCTTGCAATTCAATGTTTGGTGCCGGTGTTGGCGGTGACGGATCCATAGGTAGGAGAATACATAAGAATTAATTAAATGACTAATCAATTCTAAGGGCATTAATAACAGGATTTATTTCTGTATTTAAGCCCCACCTGATGAGAACAAGCACTTTCGTTTGGACAGGGTGGAAAAAGCGATATTTGATCGGGCAGTTTACAAGCTGTACACGGATTTGGAAATGTTGTATCAAATGGCAGACAAACTGGGTGAAACTCACATTGGCTATCAGGTAAAGAAGCTAAAACCAATACGCACAGAATTTATATCAATTAAGTAACTGATTTATAGGCATTGTTTGCGGCAAATGAAATGATTAACAAAATCATTCTTGGGAAAAATGAGTAAGACTCACTTGGTATGACTTGACAAGCTAATCTACATTGACTATATTCGACTTTACAGGGAAGCTGGGAGAGTTGCTGATGGATTCTTTGCCGAAGGGAACGGTGTCAAATCTCACAAGTTGATTTCAATGGGTCATTGTCACATTGACACGGCATGGTACTAAATGGCGATCTGAATGTTTAAACTTAAAGTTATCAAGATTCTAAAATTGCTTTCAAAGGTTGTGGCCGTATAATGAGACAATTCGGAAATGTGCACGGAGTTGGTCTGCCCAAATAGGACTACTCAAGGAATATCCAGATGCATATTTTGCCTGCTCCCAAGTAAGAATTTGCTCGCCAGAGATTCAATTGTACAAACCTTTATGACTGCCAGGCTGTCCAGTATGAATGGATGAAACAATTTTACCCTAACTTCTTCCTGGAACTTCAAAAAGCAGTGGCACAAGGAAGATTTGTTCCGGTCTGTCTTTGATATTCCCATTCACTATCTCCATTTTGACTAACTAACTGTGGTTCAACTCTGAATAGGTTGGTGGTTGCTGGGTTGAAATGGATGGGAACATTCCAAGGTTAGCCAATCACTAAACTGAATAAATGGGTACTTACTAAAAGCTTCAATTCATTGTAGTGGGGAAGCATTCATTCGTCAATTCTTTTATGGACAGCGATTCTTTGAACAAGAATTTGGGATTCTCTGCAAGGAATTTTGGCTGCCAGATACTTTTGGATACTCTGCACAAATCCCTCAAATTATTAACGTAATGAACCGATCATAGCTGCCATTTCTAGAAGCTTATTATACATGTAATTACCATTGAATTTTAGCATGTGGGAATCTACCGATTCATCACTCAGAAAATGAGTTGGAACCAAGTGAATAAGATGCCAAACCACAGCTTCACTTGGGAGGTAAAATAGCCAATTCCTTTTTAAAAATTGCAATTAAAAATGACAATTTACGGCTTAATTTTGTAGGGTATCGACGGTTCTGAAGTTCTCGTGCACTTCCCACCAGGGAATACATACAATGCAAATGCAACGTAAGCCAAGATAATGCTAAAAAAAAGCTAAATATGTTTTATAAACAATTGTCGACGGAGTAGCGTCGACGAAGTTTTGTTCTCACAGAACAATTCGGAAGACAAGGGACGTGTGAATGTCGGGATGTACCTATATGGCCGGGGTGACGGAGGAGGCGGCCCAACACGTACAATGATTGAACGCCAAAAACGACTGAGAAACGTGGACGGAGTTCCAAAGTAAAATATTAAGGTAGTCGAAAGCCCGTTGACTGTAGTGTTGTTTGCTGTACAGGGTTGAATTCAATTCCCCAGAGCACTTCTGGAAGACTCTGGAACTCGAATCTAGCAAACTTTACCGGTAATTCTTATAACAAACGTTTCAAGGCATTAAAACACTGACTGTTTGTCTGGTAGGTGGGTTGGCGAACTGTTTCTGGAGTTGCACAATGGAACGTACACTAGTCAAGCTAAAATCAAGTGGTATAACAGGAAGTGTGAATTCCTACTTCGCGAAGTTGAATTTGTTATGGCTATTGCTTATACAACTGGAAAGGTTACCGAAAGCACCCTCCGAAGGTAAAATCCTAACTCAATTTAAACTAGTATTGGGATTTGATAACCTTCCTTGTGATCTTAGGGACATTGAAACCGTAGACAGCTGCTGGAAGGACTTCATGCTCAATCAGTTCCATGATGTCTTGCCTGGTTCATGCATTGAGCTGATTGTCAAAGATGCCTGGAAACTATATGAAGATATTTTTCTCAGAATGATGGCTCTGCGCGTTATGTACCATGGGTACAACGTTCAGCCTGGAGGAAGTCTGGTTGGGTACAATCCTCTTTCATGGCCAGTGAGGACTGTGATCTTCAACAAGTCTGACAAACGGACTGGAATACCAGCAGGACCAAATGTTCAGCAAGTACAACTGGAACCATTTGATTTTGAGGACTCCATCGAAGGTAGATATCTGATTCCAAGCAGCTTCACTGCCGCTTTGGTAGAGTTTGATGCTTCTGGATACAGCGCACTTCATCCGTTTGCTCCCAGGCATTTGGTGACATATACAGGTACACTTACATAAAGCATTACTACGAAGCATTACAAGGCTTACTAACTTATCCTGTCATGTTACTTTCAAATGTAAACAGGAGGAAGCTTTAACAACGGGCTCATTAGGCTCCAAGTGTCTAGTACTGGTCTTCCATATGAGGAGTTGTTCTTCACGAAAGCAAATGGAAAAGAAGAACCCGTGTTCAATGACTTCCAAAACACGGGGACGAAGGGTGGGATGCTTTACATTTATGATGACGTCCCTCTATTCTGGTAATTAGCACCAAATGGTCGTCAACATTCAGAAAGTTATAATAATAATGCGTGCTTGTTCAGGGACGCTTGGGATGTGGCGGATTATCACATGGAGACAAAGCAGTTGCCTGACTTTAGCGACTTTGGGAATATTCAACCTTTCGCCCAGGGTCCGATAGTTGGAGGATACAAATGGAGTGCAAAATTCGGGAACAATGGGAGCTCGTTGACTAGATACACAATCTTGAGGGCAGACTCCCCAATGGTAAAACACTGTACACCAACTTATCTCAATCAGTGTCTAACAAATTCATTATTAGGTGGAGTACTTTCTTGTTGTGGATTGGAAGGAATCCCACAAGCTCTTAAAAGCGGAATTTCCTGTTAATGTTCTTTCTCGTGAAGCAACTTACGAAATTCAGGTACTATCAATGGAATTTCCGTAGATTTGTTGCTAAACTCTTACTCATGTCTTTGAATTTATGTTAGTTTGGACATATCAAACGAAACAACCACATCAATACGTCTTGGGATTGGGCAAAGTATGAAGTGTGTGGCCACAAATGGGTTGACATCAGCCAAGCCGACAAAGGAGTCACGCTGCTGACGGAATCGAAATATGGCTTCAGTGTGCGTGGAAACGTGAGTCCAGAGCTTTTTAAGGCTCCACCTTGTATTCTAATGTAATATTTACTTCTTTTTTTGGAAAGGTTGTGAAATTGTCGCTTTTGAAGGCTCCAAAAAATCCGGACGCCAACTGCGACATCCACAAGCATTACATCCACTATGCAATCTTGCCTCATGAAGGAACGTTTCAGGAAGCTGAAGTAATTCGACGAGCCTATGAATTCAACTACTTTCACGCCAACAATGTCCCTGTACTCTCCGGAACAACTGATTTGCCGACAAATTGGATAACTATAGATGACGCTTCGATTGTGGTCGCTGCTTTCAAGCCTGCACACGATATTGAGAAAGCGCTTGTGTTACGACTCTACGAGTCCCACGGAGGAAGCGCCAGTCCGATGTAAGAGCGCGTTATACAGACTGCGGTGAATGCAGTTGTAATTGAATTTCAACTTTGTAGGGTACGCTTTGGATTTCCTGTGAGCAAAGTTCAGCCGTGCAATGGACTGGAAAAGTCAGAGGGAGAAGAAGTTCCTGTTGTTGACAACACCTTCCAAGCCACTTTCACACCGTTCAAAATACGGAGTTTCTTGATAACCTTGAGCGACTGAAATACAGCTGGATAATACGTGCTTCCGATAATTTTTCAATACACTACAACCCCAAATACAATAACAGGCTAACAATGCGATAAAATTCTATACAATGAACTTTATTTGCGTGGCCTCCTTTCCTTCATAGTCGATTTACGTAATTCGAATGGTAATCAAACTTATTCCGCCCAAACGAGCAAAAATTAAAGCCTTCGCTTGGCTCACGCGAACTATCCGTATCATACCAGAATCAACGGTACAGTCTAAGCCAATTTATTCTGGACATTCATGAGCGTGTTTTGCATTTAGATTCTGTGGTAACTGCCTTCGTCAGGTTCCTTGACCCCTTCAACGTCAACAAGATTTGGACTGTTAAAATTGAACAGTGGGTCAGGGACTTCATTTGTTGTTGTTGCAGTATTGACATCTTTGAATGCAGATGTGGCCAGCTTATTGATCATCACTTTTTGATTTTTGATCCGCACCACGAGGAATACGACGCCACCAAGGGTCACAATTATGCAGACCAAGGAGATGATGATAGTAACGACCACCGCGGACGAAGTCCTTTCTGAAAGTGGGAAGCGTCGCATTAAGATCAATTCGGATACTCTACTGTAGCTTGTTTACCGTAGACGATGACTTTAAATGTTCTGGTAACAACCCCAGCTAAGTTCTTTGCCCTGCAGATGTATTCGCCGTGGGTGTCGTAAGTAACCACGGTGACATTCATCCTACTGCGAACAGACGTTCCATTGGGATTTTGGGTCTTGTAGTACTTCCAGAACCTCTGTGGAATCACATTACAGTACAATTATTACTCAGAAGGGAGATTTCAGTTATGGATTACAAACCTTGCCATCCTTCATCCAGGAAATCCAAGGTACTGGGTCTCCGAATGCTTCACAGTCAAAATACTTTGTCTCGTTGACGTACCATTCAAGTACAGTAGTCTCCGAGCTTCCAGTGATGGTTGGTTTGACAGGCACTATAGTTTAGAAGCCATAAAAATATCAATCCATTTCTGCATGGTTCTTTTGGCCGCCATTTACTTTGTGCACTGAGTGTCAAGGATTGATTCCTCCATTCCGAAGTATTCCAAACAGGGGCGTAGCATCCAACTGTTTTCAAATTCTGATCCACGGTTACCACTAGGCTGTTGATGTTTCTACGGAACCACTGAGAAAGTCCGTGCCATGAGCTGTTACGAAGTGCCTCTGAAAATAATATGCAAGCTTGTAACTTTTCTACTTTTCTAAACTACTTTTCTAAAATGGAACTCTTGCTTACCTTGCACTGTAATCTGTGTCCCATTGCTGTATCCCAAAAGCCAGCGCGCTCCCTTGGAGAAATAGTATTGGGAAGTCTGACATCCAAACGTTACATTTTGTCCAACATACATCTTGTCAGCATACATTCGTAATGCAATCATCTTATTCGGATCCGCTGCTTTCCAACTAAAATCTACAATTAATAGAGTCATATTCAATTTGCCAAGATTAAGATTCAGAAGAAGGGTTATACATGGATCATCGATTGTTTTGTTCTTGTTAAACCTTCCAGCGAATCCATACTGTCCACCCATTGGGAAAAAGTACTCCCGGACAATGTCAATTCCATCCCCAACGCAGCGAAAGACTCCAGCATTTTGAAGGAAAAGTCGTAGGGTTGAGCAGCTACCATTCCGCGTCGACGTATTCTCCATCTGTACCAAAAAAAAAGAATCTCAGTAGGAGCTTAATGACTCAGCTTAAGAATTCGCATACATTTAGGAGTGCATTCTTCCGCATTTTGCAGGAGGTTGGATGATCGCAGTAGAAGTGCATCATGTTGGGAGCAGCACCTCGAGAACAACAAAACAATTGGAGCGTCGCCTTGTTATATCCGAATTTTGCAGGTCTTTTCACGGTGTCGCCGAACTCGGGTGGCCTTGCCTCTTCAAAATAAAAATTGATCAATTTCACATTAATCAAATTAATAACTTAGAATTGCAAAATTCAACAAAATCAAAAGTAAATCTGTTCGTTAAACCTGGACTGGTATTCGGTATGACGTGGAATGTTGCATAATCCTTTTCATCTGCGTTTGCGACACACTTGTAGAGACCATAAGGTTTCGGAAGGTTGGACAAAGTGAAGCCTATCTTGCTGTCATATGAAATGGAATCGTTCTTCTTCAGCTCAGTCCACCCCTGAAACAGAAATTGAACGAGACAGTTATTCTCCTCAACCGCCATTGCACTTGGACTTTACTGTTCCATTCACAGTGGCCTTGAACAAAGAAACCAATATGTCGGGCCGCGCCACAGTGCAGGCGATGAGTGCAGTTTTGGTAGATGGGTCCAGGACGGCTGTTGAGTTCTGGCCTTGTTGAATTAGAAATGGCGGCGATGTAGCCTCCCAATACACATACATACTTCGTGACACGACTTCCTCTCCCACTTTTTGACACGTATAATTTCCTGTGATGCCATTTGAAGAGCCCATAAATCGTATTTCGGCAACGTACTCAAAAGACTTGGTATCGAAGAGGTTAGTGGATTTCCGTATTGTTGATAGAGTCGTATACCATCGCCCTCTCGAGGAACGTTGTACCGCATGGGACGCCAACTATAGTGATAAATGACATTCTTTTGCCGGTAATGAATCCTAACTAGTGAAACTTTATAGGTAATTATGAACCTGCGAATGGTGGAAGACCCATTCAATTGGGTATGAAGCGTTGCAGGAGAGCACTAGCCCTGGAATTTGATAAATTGAAAGGTGACAAGTGTACAATGGCTAAAAGCCATACCGTCAACAGTGCTTGGGATAACTAGGACGCCTCTGCCACCCCCTGGTCCTTGAGGAACAGCGACGCTTGAGTCCCAGTTGTAATCATCACTTGCTGTCCAACTCGTAGGTCGGATGAGAGGACGAGTAAACGTTGTCGAAGTTAACAGCAGTAGCAGAGGAGTAGCCATTGCCCCAATGCACAACTAAAAAATACTCCTTCAAGTAAATGACTTTCCAATCGCAGTAGTAGTTCAAATGACTCCGCATCAAGTCCGGAACTGTGGGATGGAAACTAGAATCTTTTGTTACTTGGACCTAGGAAGTGACGAATAACAATCCCTATTGAATTTTCTGAAAAGGCAAGCGGATGTAATTAGGCTATACGGAGGTCTCAATTCCCATCATACAACTACAATTCAACTCACGTCATTTTTAGTCGATCAGATTCACATTGAGACTTTTATGAGTCCAGCGTAGAATTCTCTTTACGTCTGCGTCTGTGCTACTCACTCTCTCCAAGGAAGTCATGTGCAACTGCTTTGGTGACGTTGGCGGCTCAGTACGGGTGTTTCTATCTTTGAATCCCCACCACCGTAACATGAAAAATCCCGTCTTCATAGTGTCCCTGGGCCAAGATGAAACAATTTTCCGTAAAATATCCGTTGAAGAAAGACGTTTCAGTCATATCCAATTCGACAAAGCCTGTCAAGTCCTCCAAGAAAAACTTCCCTTCCTTGAGTTGCGACAACATCCCAAGGTCAAGGAGTTCTCCCGTTTTGGCATTCGATCCAGCAAGAAATTCGACAGTTTTCAGGTTGTATTTCTTCGAATCCGTTCATGTACATTATGAGTAAATAAAGTGTGCTGGAGAATCCTTTGGAGTAGAATAGAGTATCTAAATAAATTCATAAATATAAAAATGGTTAAAGCAGTAAAGAAAAATGTGTCTCAGTGACCTGGAACGGTAGATTTTCGGCTTTTCTGGTCCAGCAGCAAGTATGCTTTGTACCGAAGTATCCGGGAGAAACTTTTTCCTGTCAAAGTCATACGACAATCGCGGAACATCGTAAGCTCCGATTATGTGTAACGCATCTTCCTCAGTCTGCTGATTCCCTTCTGCCACATTCCTATTATAAAGAAATGCATAATATAATAATAATTCCCTGCTAATTGATAATGTCCAGTTGCTTACCCTTATCGCCTGTTCTATGATTTCCTTACTGATGAGTGGTGATGTCAACGCTTGACTTTGAACCCTGTCCAGGATTTTGTCCAGCCGTTTGCTGAGGAGTTGCGAGCTGGAGCAAAGGTAGTGTTTGATTAAATTCATTTTTAGTTAGGCCTTCTCTGACCCTGATTGTAGCGCCATCTTACGACAAAATACCCCAAGAAAGTGCCGCGCATCGAAAGCCACCGAACTTCCACACTTCCACACGGCCCACCACTCCTTTTCCTTTTCCACCTGCCACCGCTCGTTCAGTTGAAAAGTACTAGTACTAAGTACTAAAGTTTGATAAAGATAAATCAAAATCAATCATAACTACAGAAGGCTTACGGAGAACAAGGCTATGTCGGATCCACCAGGAACCAGTTCCGCCTCTGCCTCTGGGGGCACATCTGGGAATAAAAAACGGAAGAGTGAGGAGAACAACGGTGAGTAAAAGTTAACTGCTGATTGTGCCGAGTGTAAATAGATTAAAGGCAGGCTCATGAACCTTGATTATACTCTCTATATCAAGGTCCATGGGCAGGCTAGAATTTTTTTAGCCCAGAATCGAATTAGTTTCTTTGGTGAGCTTTCGGTGAAGGTCGACTGTGCTTGTTTAATTGCGTCCAGGAATAAGTCAGTAAGAGCCGCCGGCTCGGGGCTGGAATCAATGATCCGAAGGAAGAGGTACGGAGTATATCCAACGACGCAGTCATTATCATAAGCGTCAACAGTGTTTGCGAGGTTCAACGTGAAACGGAGAAGGTAGTCGCAAAGATCAGCCAATTTCCCACGGTGTGAGACTAAGTGATTGTCAATCATTCGGTCGTGGATGTAGCAAAATTTCTCAGGGTTGTAGACATGGTTGAAGTCCGTGGCATGCTCAGCTAGGAAGTTCGTGTATGACTCGTATGAGGACGGAATAGTCATAGTAAGCTCCGCCATGTCCTCGTCCACTGACCAGTCTGTTCCCATGGCCGAAGAAGTGATGGCCCCACTTGCCTGGACTTGATCAACTCGAGCTTCCTTAGGAACGAATTTCAGTTCTCGT
>VNWY01000093.1:0-88875 GCA_009869845.1 Pseudachorutes palmiensis | reverse complement strand
AGGCGAGTGACCTGTCACAACATTTGGTGCCATGCACAACATTCTTTATTCAGGAATGGTTGACACAGTATGAATGGAAGGTGCTGAATAAACGTAAAACGGAGAGTGCAGTATAGCTCGATTTTAAATACAAAGTTCATCAAGCGATGACCTAATATCTGAGGGGACGAGTTCATTCCAAACTGTGCGATTATTACACATAAGATTTATGAATCAAGAAATCATCCCGTTCCAAGGTGAAATCTCATCAAAATTATTTCTGATGAGGTTTCACTTATCTTAGCATTTTGTAGCCTTTGTTAAGGTAGGATTTTCAGACCAGTCAGCTTATTTGCAAAAATGCATTCCTGTTGTTTAGGGAAATGCAGGGAAATGCATTAGAGGAAAATAGAATTTGAAAGTAACAGTCCAAAAAGCGATGCTCATTGGTTAAAAGATTCTCAATCGTCCTTACCAATACGACGCCATTTGCCTCAATTTTTAATTCATCCAGTTCTATGCCATTTGAGATGACCTGGTCAACCGTTCATTTTTTGTATGAATGCATCTTCCAAGATAAATATATCCTATTACTTTGTTGCAAAGAAAATTGCAAATGACAACATGTGTGTGGGAGCGATATCACCAACTGTCATAACCTTTTGATAACTTTTCAGTGAAAATGTAAAAAACGGGATTAATTAATTTTGTGTGGAAGATGACATTGTCGCTAATCACAATTGCAATGTAAGAAACGAGTTTTATGCAGTTCATTCATTAATCTATGTACAGTGTCATGGCCATGTCATAGGGGAAATGACTAAACTGCGGTACTACAGCCTTGATTTAAAGTCATGGAATACAGTTTCCAAAGACTTTTAGAATTCGAATATTTTTAGTCGACATTTACATTAAAATTAACCCAAGGAAATAATAGGAAGTTGCAAAATATTACAATTTCCTAACGGGTTTTCAATTCGACTCCAAAGTTCTGAAGAGACTTAAATATACCGTATGGAAGGTTAAAGACAGTCCTGGTTTAGACACTTTTCATTAGCTGCAAGTTCCATTCGTTTCCATTTGACAATTCAAGAACAATTAAAAAGTGACGCTGAGGTAAATTGTCCCCAAACTTGAACAATGCATTCATCGGAATGTGAATTAAGCCGACAAGTTTTGGCCTTCAGAATCATTCATTCTCCTTGAAAATTGACTACATATGGACTATAATTATTTTAGCTAAAATCAGTTTCAGATTGTCCCGATTCGAAGGCAGACATGAAACTTTTCACACTCTGCGTACTTCTTGCTCTTGCAATGAATTGCCTTTCTGGTAAGAGAAAAACGATTTGAGTCAATTTAACTAATAAATTGAATTTTTGAGCAGAAGTCGTTCCAGAATGTGCCTACCTGTGCCCTAATCCACCTCAACCAGACAACAAGAGGGTCAATAACTGTTGTATAGACGAAGCAGGCTATTCTGGTGGTGTCTGTACCGGTGTAAGCGAAGCAACATGCTTCAAACTCGAACGTGCTGGAGAGAATTGTAAAAAATCAAAAGACTAACGGGAGTTTAGCCTTAGCTTGGATTATAATTTTCCATTTACAAAATGGCTCAATTAAACCCAAGTTGAATAAAAAATTAAGTTGAAGTAAAATGAAAATTAAGATATCCTTCCAATCGGGGGAATTTCTCTTCAGGCTCTGCAGGAAAGAGGTTGGGAGCGACGTCTATTGGGAAGCATTTGATTTTTGGGTTCTTAGTTCCAGTCCCATTTTAGACCCAATTCCAAAATAAAATTGAATTCACTCTGGAGTATTTGAGTGTTTGCAATCAATAAAAATTAGAAAGTTTGAACCCGGTAGTGAATCGCTTCCTTGTTCAACCAGGAACTGAATTTGCAAACTTTCTAAAAAGAACAATGGTCCTTCCTCCTTTCCCTTGGTTTTACGGTGCCTTATAAAAGGCGAGGGTTTCCCGAAATGAAATCGAGAAAACGTATCATGTCATCGTGATAATCAGTTGCAGGAGAACTCAAGTTCTCTATCAATTTTGGGGTTATGTAGGTGTCGGAAAGCCCGTTCTGATGGAGTGTAAAGACGTAACGAATTCCAAACTATCGTGTCCATGTAAAACAATAAAACTACTAAAAACTAAAACTAAATACATCATCCAAAACACTTTTTCAATTGTAGTGTTATGCTCGGAGTTAACAGAGGCAGGGTTGATCAGAACGAAAGGAGAAGACGGTTCTACACCACAATCGTTGAAGCAGAAGAATATCACCGAGAACCTAAACCGAAGCTGGAAATAATTCTGAACCTCAACTTCAGAAAGTATATCCCAGATTTCCGGAATGTTTGGCATAACATATGTGTGGCATACATTTTACCAATAACAATTACAATAAAAGTGATGAAATAGTACAGCATTTTATTTAAAATTTGTAACTTTTTAAAAAATTAAAAACCTGGTTTGATTTGATAATTTTGCTTTCGAAACGGAGAAATGAAATGGAAGAATAAATACAATCGAATCGACAACTGTATCAGAGACTAATTGATAATAAGCGCTACTGTAAAGAGCAATTCTAAATGCAAACCGGAGCTTCGTAGGATACGCATGTAGGAACATTCCCAATATAAGTTGCCTTGAATTCAGGATCGCCTGCAGCGTATACTCCAGGAATGAGTATAGGGAGTTCTTCTCCGTCGGTGGCTTTGCAACGCGCGAAGTAATACGTTGTAGCATTTTGATTCGTACCAGTTTTCCCAGAGAGCGGCGGTGGTAGCAGATTAGGGAATTTCGGGAAATTGTCCATATTGGTCCAAAAGATGAAGTTTTCATTTGAATTGTAGACATATTGGACCTGAAGCTGACTTAGTACAGGCTCTCCACTAGTTATATTTAGAGACCAACAGTACTCATTTATCACCGTCCTGTAAATTGTATTATTATAAACAGATTCTATGAAGCCTGTTCCTATGAGCGTTGTTCCGCTGAAATTGGCTCTGCAATAGTTGTAGCTCTGCTGAAAATAATCAAGTTGTACTCCAAGTAGCGAGTAGCCTGGTGGAATTCGATCATTCAATTTACGGAAGATAAGAGGTTTCGGACATTCTATTTCAATAAAATGATTAATTGATGATCCTCAAAATTATCAAAATGTACTCACTTCGTACTGGAATTGAAGCCACTTCAGGCTCCCCTGGATCATCTTTGGCTCTCGCATACTGGCAAGAAACAACCAGAATTGTAGCTAGCAAGACCAAATAGCTCAAAGAAAGCATCTTCCCGGAGGTCCAATTGATACTGGAATTGCAGCACAAAAGACGCTGGAATTTAAATAGTCTCCATCTTCCATCTCTTTATTCCAAAACATGCCTGGGAACTGCGTCAAATAACCTTGCATACCGCTGGAGAAATCTAATGGGATTAATTCCCTTCAAAATTAGTATTAATTTAAAACTAATCAGGGATTGATCTACGGAGATCTAATTCGACTGAGAACTATAAGGATAAGACGCAAAGTTCTATGGAATCCTGTCCAGATAATTCGGACGTCATGGATGTATTAGTTTCAATTTTCCATCGCTTTCAGTCACGATCACGGAGATTCAGATTCAGACCATGTCATAGCACGAAAAATCTGAAACCTTGAGTGATTACATTGAAATAAACATTTTCCTTTATATTTTCCTTCTTCATTTTGGAAACAGAAACACTGTTTACCACTAGTTTATAAATTAGAAAGTAATTATTAGAGCAGTGACCCTCGTATCCATTGTCTTCAACCCGGAATGAATTCGATGAACTTTCGAAAAAAAAAATGAAACGAAAGCCTTCCTCATTTCTTCCATTCTCTTGCAAACTGCCTGGACACTCACATTCCCTGGACTATAAAAGTCCCAATTGCTTCCTGGAATTAAAAACGTGAAAGCCAAATCAACGTTGTCAGTCACGAGACGATTCCACCCGCGCCAAGAATGAAGAAACTCCATGTTCGTCTGGTGGTATTCTGCGCCACCTTGTTTTACATGGCTGAACTAACGCACCAGTTTAAGCTACCTTGCCCAGGTAAAACAAAAACGTCAAACTCTGTTCTAAAACTTTTGTTTGAACAAGAATTTCTTCTGTAGGCGAATGTATTCTGGATCCGGAGGGTGCACCGTGCAAAAATGGCAAACAGCTAAGCGAAGAGTCTTGGTATTTCGACGGCGAATCTGGACAGTGTCAAATGTATGAAGAAGGAGCTTGTGAAAACACTCCAAATAACTTTGAAAGCTTTAATCACTGTAAAAAGATTTGCGGAGATTGTCCTAAATATCGTTAAATAAAACGAATTCTTTTTTGAAATGGTACATTTCGTAATCTGTTAGCATATGGCTGAAGTTATTCGAAAAGCTCCGCCAAAAAATGAAAATGTTGGAATCAATGTTTCTAATTTTGAACATTTGTTATTACATTTTCTACTAAACTAAAGCTCCATTTAAATGCATTTAGTTTTACCTATAATAAAAATTGAAGTAAAAGGCAGAGGCCAATGACCCTTGCCATTGTGCTGGAATTCGGTCAACCTCTTCCTCCTTTCTCTTGATGACTGTTATAAAGTCACGCGTCCCTAGGAAATCGTGGAAAAACTGTGATTCCTTTTAGAAGTGCCAACATGGAGAAAGGTATTTCAAAAATAGAGGTATTTTGTGCCATTTTATTTTGCATGGTTGCATTATCCTATCAAGAAGAGGAGGAGCAAACTTGTGCAGGTAAATTAAACTAGTACTTGGTGCATAGTTGTGGAATTGTATTTTGAAATCTTGTATATTCTAGAGGATTGCCTACTTGCTATTGATGCAGGGCCATGTACAGAAAACTATATGAAGTGGTATTACGACAAGACACAGAAGATATGCTTGCAATTCCAGTACGGAGGGTGTCGAGGGAATGCTAACAACTTTGATTCAATATACGATTGCGAAGATACTTGTGAAATATGTGGGTCTAAAACCAGAAAATAAAATTAGTCAAATATGGAGTTCCAATTCAGTTTACTTTAGTTTGTCAACACCTTTTGTCAACACATATTACTCCAGCTGAAGTGACCTTCCTTGGTTCTACCGTCTACGTCACTGGATTCACTGAATAGAAAAAGATTTAAAAATCAAACATAAATTAAGCACAGCGTTTGAGTCGTTAATAAGAATAGTTCTTACCGTAATCGCAGTTGTGAATGTTGTCATCATCCAGATTACAAGGTGACGAGTAGCCCCAAGATGAAAACCGGAACCAGCGATGATGACTGTTTTCCTCCCACATTCGTACCACAGATTCAACGCTTTAACGCAGTTTAATCTCCCAATGTTTCCGCACCTGTGGCTGATACTAAAAGAAGAAAGGAAGTTATAAAAATGAGAATTTCAACTGATAAACTATTGTTTATCTAATCACCGATGAACCTAGAGACAGGAAAGCCAGAAGTCCAGGAAACTGCATGGAAATCTACACAGCCAGGACCAGGCATGTTTGCTCATCTAATCTGATGCGTAAAATCTACTAACCCAAATGGAATTGAATTAACTCAGTTATCTTATTCCATACAATGTCCAACCTACCCGGAGCCAGTAATCCATCCGACTCACCAACGTTCATTCCTGCCTCTCTATCAGCGGGGTAGCCATTTTCCTTCCGTCTTTGCTTTTGCAGTTATCCTACAGAACAGACGAACAGCATCACCAGACGTTCCAAATACCCTCCTTCAAATGTTGTGCAGTCAGTTGACACCCTACAAGAACAAAGGCAAGTTAAATCAAGTGTCAATCATAATCATATCCTAAAAAGATTGTTTATACCCTAAAATCTAAAGTAAAGCAAGTTTAACAATTACAAACTTACTAATAGCAAAAATTGCCAGTATTCCCATAACTTTGCTAATCTGGCGTCACAGTCCTTCCGTCAGAGGTTAAGTGCCAATTGAAATGCTTAAATGTAAAGATTAATTAAGAGCGTTAAATTAATTAACACCGAAAATGATTTTTCCGATGAGTTGAGTTTGGCAAACGGTTACCCATAAGTCCACATTTCTGCACGGAATTTTTCACATTTGGGCAAAAAAATCGACTTTTCTTTCACTTCAGTTGACCTCTTGACCTTATAAAAATGATATAATTTCAGCTCAATTAATTAAATAATTAATAAAAAAGTTTAATTAAATAGCCCTTATTCGACTCATTCTCCACTTTCAAGTGTTTAATTTAAGCCTCACGGGTGAAAGCTAATTTTCACCGGATAACTTTCTTCCTTCACCTTTCTTCCGAACTTTCGGATAAGCTAGGCTGTTAACGACGCTGATTTAAATTACGACAATTAGGATTTTGATGGCGGAAAACTCGGAGAAAGTCTTGGTGAAATTTTCATAAAAGCCTTCTGTCCGTTTGGCCTAACGTGACCTTAGCTGAGATAGATAAGCAGTGCAGTCACCAGTTCCCGATATTCCTGATACCACATCTTTTCTACTGACTTGATTATTAGATTCTTATTAGATTTCTGCAGAAGAACTGTGCTGGTAGCTTGTATGTTCTTTTGACTTTGCAATTTGTCAGGCCTTGACATCATATTCTTCTGACGCTACTTGATACTGCTGCGGCCCTGTGGCTTTATTAAATGCTTTGGTTTTGTAATTAATTGTCTTAGATTCTGGTCTTTAATCAAGTCGATTTGAGTAATATTAACAAGAACCGAAGAAAGATGTCGTTGTGCCTTTCAGTCGTACAAAGATTTTAAGCTCGCGTACTTCTAAACTCCAAGGCATGAGAACTTGAGTCAGTCGCTCTTTGTAGCTCTACCGAGTAACGTCAACGGAATAGCGCAATTACTACTTACTGTCAAAATACCGGGAACAACGTGCTTGACCTTTAGCAGTAGGTGTGGATTTCCATTATTCAAAACAAAAATCAAAATTTCCATTTCTAAATCACTATTGCACAAAAGGTGAAAGCACCTTTAATCGCTTTCGCTACTGTCACTTTCTTAATACTTTCCAATTCAGAAAGCTTAAATGGTAAAATGTCTGGTTTTTCCAGGTCTGTTCCAGAATAACTGTACTATTGTAAACGTCTGCTGCATTTCTGCTGTCAAAGCGGCGACAATTTGCAAATTGAAGAACTGATTGTAATCTGAAGACAAAAGCGGAATGTATTACCGGAACTTATGAGCATTCGATAGCATCAATCGATCTCCAAAGTTTCCCACCGTGGGATGTGCCCTACGTGTAAATACAATTACTCAAAACTAATAAACGTTGTCCTTTATCTTCGATCTTAATGACGCCTCCAGAGTGATTAGACTAAATCAATAAGAACAAAAGAACCCGGAAAGGCGCAGCAGTAAACAATCGGAAGAATGTCACGACGTAAACAGAGCAATCCGAAACCACTCAAATGTAAGTGCAGAAATTTTTATTCCTACTCTGCTTCTGTAAATTAGCACAAAAGGCATTGTTGTCGATGACAAATTTTATGGTTTTCGTGAGCATTTCCCCACCAATATGGAGGTCATTAGATTAAACCAATAAATACTTAAGGTTTGGCGACAGAAATGAGTGTGTGTGTGCCATGGCGCCATGACGTAAGATCGTTTGTCATTAGCGAATTATAATCAGGGCAATTATCATTTGTTTTGGTCCATATTTATTATGAATTACAAACTAGTGCGAGTACGTGTGTGGCGTGGTTACGTAACTAAAGTTTTCTAGGTTTTAATTACTTATCAGCCTCTTGCTTTCTGAACTTTTATCTGTCACAGCCTGAAGTTATCACTTCCGTATTTTAACTTTGATAGCTATCAACTAACCACGTTGTATTTTAGCACCATTCAAAACTTACATGGCACACACGAGTTGGCCAATAGCTGAGTTGTTTGGATTGGATTTTATCTTGAAGGTATTTTATCTACCACAGGCAAAGTGCCAGAAAGATGGACGATAACATCAAGCATTAGTTTGTATGAAAAGTTGGTTTACAAATGGTCTGATGAAAAACCTTAGCTTTAACTAAAAGCTTAGGCGACAATGTCGCTTTGAGTTGTTTGGATTGGATTTTATCTTGAAGGTATTTTATCTACCACAGGCAAAGTGCCAGAAAGATGGACGATAACATCAAGCATTAGTTTGTATGAAAAGTTGGTTTACAAATGGTGTGATGAAAAACCTTAGCTTTAACTATAAAAGCTTAGGCGACAATGTCGCTTTATAGTTATAATATTACAAGGAGTTTGAGTCCTTTATTGTCTCTTGCCTAGAGATTGAAACTTTGAATAATTTCTAGAATTTAATTATTATAATAGGAGTTTGAGCCTATCATTTTAATTTGACATCTGATATGATATGATGGCAGATATATTTGGAAACCAACTTTGTGCCAAAGCTTTGTGCTTTTATTGATATTTTTGACATGACCGCAGACTTCCAAATTATCCCCTTCACTACTTCCCAAATAGTGTGGCGTATACCTAACAATTAAAATAAGACTCGTGTTTTACCCGTTGGCTTTGCTTAATCTTGCCAAAACATCTTTGGCGTTTGACAATACTTTAGACATATCGCTCATTTCCGCAATTTCTCAAATGTAGGACATAAACATTTTAAAGGTTTCATTTAACCTTGGAATTCTGCGCGTGAAAAGCGGATTTCTTCTCATCAATGGGAATCTCTATGAAATGGTTTAATTATTGTATTCTTATGAAGGATAAATCCCAAATTAAATTGATACGACGTATTTTGTTCTGGTGTGAGAAATTATCTCATGATTTTTAATCTTGATAAAACAAGGTAAAGTTAAGTGTTTTTCCTTTAACCTCACAAGGTTATAATCTGATAATATAATAGTGAATCTTTCGGTTTCTGAATTTATGGGTAGAAGGTTAACGTATAGGAGGTTCTCCCAATTCCGAAAATGATTTGTTAGTTTACTTATGACAGGTGGTGGTAAATTATTAGCTCTTGAAAGGTATTTTTCAGGGAAGAATTCAACTGGAAAATGGCAGATTTAACTGCAAAATACTAGTATCATGACTATCAATTTAAAAATAACAAGGTGCCATATTTAATGAACTTAAAATAATTTACGTATTGTGCCTATTATATAGTTTTGGTTTAGGTTAAGGTCTGCAATGCTACGACAGGAAAAAGGATTTACATAACTGTGGTTTCTCACATTTAAGATTCTGCGAAGATTCTGCTAAGATTTGCTTACGATTTGGCATATGATTTGGCTTATTATTTTTTGCATACGATTTTGCTTATTAATTTTGCCAAAGCTATTTGTAAAGCGCCTGCGCTTCACAACTTGAATTATAATCAGGTATGCCAGGCAAGTGTTTATTTTCATACCGTCATTCCTTAATGTTCTTTTGGACTTTTATCGCATTTTGATAAGGAAAAATCATTTCTCCGAACGGTGTGGTTTACCCGAAGATTACTTATTAAGTGGCTGTCATGTGGCTCATCGACGTGGCCTGATAGACTTCTAAACTGCGGAGAATAATGGGAATTCTATGCATAAGAAAGCACTCCCTGGCCCTACTGTCAAATTATTCAAGGCCCTCTACTTTATATTTCTGTGTAATCACCTTTACACCGAAAGAAATTTTAATCAGGATCCTAAACACTCGTCCAAGACATTTTGTTTTCGTTTTTGAATCAAAATTGCCACCAACAAGGCCCCATGTTTGTCCATGTTTAATTTATTAAGGCTCATACGTTAAATTATTCACAACCTCCGCTCGTGGATCAAGATGGAAATTAAAAAGTGCTATGTATTTTTTTTTCCAAAAATCAAAAGCCTATAATTCATTAAAAATTTCATCAAATATGTATTACGGCAGGAGAGAGAGGGGGTTAAAATAGCATGTTATTATGAGGACTGTTAATCAAAATACTTTAGTCCACGTATGTTATTCCTTTGCATAACTACCAGGTTTCAAAACTCAATTGGGTAGATAAATATGATTAAAATGCCAAGACATGTTCCCGTTTTAAAATCAATATTATCCTCTAAAAAATTGGACAACTCAATAATAAGTTGAAAAATAACAGCAATGTATGTAATTTCCATCGAAAAAAGACAATTTCCAGGGAAAGGGGTATACTTTTGCTTTAGCTGGACTGTACCCTATTTATTTTTAACTTGGGAAAAAGTAGCATAATTTTGTTTGACTTTAAAGGTAAATTGGTCATTATCTTCCCATCCCTCCATGTCATTACATTCCCTCTCTCTTGACTTTGTTAATGACAATTTTAATAGCAATGAGAATATACTCATAATTACTCTAAAATTTTTGAAATTGCTTCCAATTATCCATCTTGTGTGGAAAGCGCAAACATAGCCCGATTAGGTTGCAAGCTGGACTTTAGGAGCTCACCTGGGCGCGGGCGTATTACACGCCAGGGCTTATTTGAAGGTTAAATTTATGTTACCCTGTCAGGGTGATTTTTATTTGAAGGGACTCTTGTCGCCACCAAGTAGGGACTTCAAAACCTTGTTTCAAATGAGCTTAAAGTGACAATAATACTGTTATTTAGACGCTCCCTGGGGCTGCTTTAACGATTATAAAATGTAATGATGTCATGTCTATTTTTTTCTTTGTTCAAGTTCTTCCCTTCATTATCACATTGGGCTATTACAATAGGCTCATAGGAGGAATGATAGGGATCTTCTAGGTGAGCTTTGGGTCCTTGAGGGTCCTCCAAGGGCCTTAAGGGTCTCCCTTGTTGCCTATCTATTGAAAAATCTTATACTCGAGGAGCATGTTGGAATCATGAGCATCTTCAGAATTAATCAGCACTTAAGGTTTAAGTCTTTGGAAGGCCTCCTGGAAACTGTAAACTGTCCACACCCTTTTATGACCTCCATGCAACTAAACGAAAAGTGCAGGTTTCTATACGTGTATTGTGCACCTGTAATTAATTCTGCAAAGGAGTGATGACAAGGGGATGGTGGACGATTTTTTATTCTTTAAAGAAGCCCTCCCATAATCCATAGCTTTTATTTTTCTTCCAGGGAGTGATGAATCTTGATTTATAATGACAGCATAATGACTATGAACACAATAGAGGATCTGAAGAATAGGGAAATCTATTATCCCTAAGATTGTTCAGATATCGGATCCTGGTTTTAAATATTTGTATATTTCTTTGGCAGGAAAAGTGTACAGGGTAATTGCAACTCTTAAAGGATTTTGGGCCTTTCATAAATTTTAGATTTGGAGATTAGGCCTTAAGTGTAATTTTGAAGGCGGGTCACTATTTACATTTTCCGTGAAGAAAAGGAGGAGGTTTTGATATACATTTCCTAATTCGTTCAGCATGGCTTGTTCAATGGCATTTTGATTTATTCTTGATTAACCAAAAGAGAGCCAATGATGCTTTAACAATGATGCGATGTCGTCCATTTATCTTTGGAAGTGATCACACAGAATGATTGTTTTGTGTGGGCTGACTTGAAGGTGTAAGTGGCGACTGGGCGACGACAGGCGAACATGGCTATTCAATCAGGCCTGCGGTAAACGCCTCCCTTTAAAACCACGTGGAAATCTCTTTCTAAAAATTCTTTTTTAAAAAGAAATCCATTTTAATTTGTGCTGAATTTCCGCTTTCGTGTATTGGAATTTGAAGAGATTGAGATTGAGAGTGTCAAAATGAGGTTATGATGAAATTGAAAAAGTTTATTTAAGGATGGACACGGGGATAAGGTTGGAGCAGGAAATAATACTTTTCTCANATGAAATTGAAAAAGTTTATTTAAGGATGGACACGGGGATAAGGTTGGAGCAGGAAATAATACTTTTCTCAGCACTTTCTCCATTTTTAAAATCCTTTAGCTTTCACCACCGTTCTTGGTTTCCTTTCTCTTTGAAAGTTACCCCTTTGTTGCTTATTTCCCCGAAAAAGTTTTTTATTTTGAGTGAAAAAAGTTTTCTATCATCCACATCCTCATCAAATCCGACAGGACGTTTTCTTCAAAGTTTCCTTTTGGAGGAGATGCTCATTTGACAGCTTTGGTGAATGACAGTTTTCTGTTAGATTCAGATTAATAGAGTTCTTGTAGGAAATGGAAAAAAGATTAACTCTTTCCTTTTCAGAAGAATGATTTCTTCATTCTTTTTCCCCTAGAGTGTGTCATCCTTATTTTAGTGTTTGGAGGATATGATTTACTCATTTCAAATGATATCATTTTAACCAAGGACTCTCTGGAGAACCTAATTATCAACTAATCACTCTCTTCCTAAAGGATGAATTTTAGACTTAATCTACAAAAAGAAGAAAATGGCAACCTGTCAAAGAGCCAAAATCCCGATTTCCGTCTTAAAAGTTTTTAATTGAATTTTTTTTCCCAAAGAAAAAGTTTCATCCGCTGTAGACTTTTGTGGAAAAGTTGATGACACCGTAAGGGAAAAATTGAGAAAAATCTTGAACTAAAAGTATGTTTTTTGGCGTCGGATCAGAAGTTTAGAGAAAGTTTGAGCTTTTCGAGTATAGTGGATACGGTTACGATTAGTATTCCTGGAATGAAGAACTGGGAATGGAATCAAATTAAAAAGGATTACTGATGAAGGAGCTCTGTTTCAGAAGCCTATCAAAAGTCAAAAGATCCGGAAATGAAAGCAGTTGAAGAATGGTCTAAGCCATGTTGTATCAAAGAGCCACACGTGAAATATCCAAATCTAAAATCTCTATGAAAGAGACAATTTGCTGTCTAGCACTAGGGACGAGCACTTTTAGCTCTACAGAGCTCCGAATCAAAGTTCCAAAGGATTAATTCCACACGGACGGAGTAAAATCTTTGAGGATGCTTTCAACGTTCCAGCTCCTAGTTTGTTCCAGCCATAATCTTTGGACGGAGCTTAAAAGCCAAACTTCCACTCTCTGTCACTGTTCGATATGATTTTAGGATATTAGGAATTCAGAACAAGTAGGGGCTCCGGAGGAAGCCATTTTGCTATGTCACACACCCGCCACATCCAATTTTTGCTATCGGTGCTCTCTAAAATGCAGCCCCTAACGCTAAAATCTTCTCGTCTAAAATTCTAATGGAAAACTACATGAGAAAACTGGCAAAAAATATAATTGGTGACAACAGTAAAATACACGTAAAAGGTGTGGGAAAGGAACGCACCTTTGAGACACTATTTCCAAATCACATAAATTACTTTACGGATCTGAAATTACGGATTTTATTAAGAATTTTTCTAACACTTTCAGATTATAGTGAAAATTATAGAGCTTGGTTTTTAGTTGAAATGGCTTTCCTCTATTGTATAGGAGGCACGTGATTTGAATTTCTATGAGATTATCATTGAGTTAAAGGGGGTGTTTAAAGAAGGAAATTGCAAAGTGACATTCTGGCCTGGTGAAATATTATCTTTGTTATGAATTTTGCAATATTGCGGAGGCTATTAAAAATGGCGGCGTGAGGCTCTTACTCTGTACAAAGGTTCTTATGCCTATAAAATTGAATGTTGATGATGAACAGTCACCGTGACTGGATCTGACTCAAAGACTGTTTTACTGTTTAGCTTGTACTTTTATTTATCTAGTTGGACTGGTTGGTCGAGATATAAAAGACTGATGACAATGATAACTATACTAAAAACTAAAAGGCTTTAATAATGTTGTGTGTTTCCAATTCGGAATTCGAAGGCATATGTGGACTTCGTGTTTCTGAACGCTCCTGGCAGATTATGATCATTTATTGTTTGGAACGTTATGGAACACATTGTAATTTATCTGAGTTATGGCTGATGGTGTCTGGATATGCTGGACTTGATGAAATGCCTGTATTAAACAACACTCCAAAGTTCCTAAAGGGAAAGTCCCTAACATCAATCAGATTAATAAAGAGGGTAGCTGAGGGTAGCTGAAGGTTCTAATGTTCTATGCTCCGATGAAACGTGAACATACGTTGCTTTCACCGCCCTTGTTCGTTTTTTGCAAAGTTACAATTACTTTATGACTCATTTTTAATTGCAACTGTCCTTGAGAGTATGGAATTTCAATTGTTTTTTGACAATTGCAATGCATGCGAATCACCAGGAACAATCACTCTAGTTTAATTATCGACTGTAAAATGTCGTTGTTAAAATGCTGAGGCTAGGCTGAGTTCTATTGGTTGTTTATTTTGCACGACACAATACGATCCCTATCCTTGTGTGTGTGTGACATTAAACTAAGCCTCGGCGTTTTCTTAATTGAATTAAAAGCCCTTAACCCGAGCTGATAAAAGTGCAATAAAACTACCCTTTCATGTTTTTAATCAACCATTAAGTGTTAAGTGTACTCGTACAATGAGGCATTCATTTGATCCTTGGCGCTGATAAAAGTGTACACTAGAGGAGCTACAGGAGCCATGAAAATTATATAAAAAAAAATAAAATATAAAAAAAAAGAGTCCATAAGGGCTCTAGCATATTTCCCAGCATGGAGGATCACTTTTTCAGGGATTGCGCAAGACCTTTGTTATTTACACAAAAGCACGAAGGTGCTAATTAGGACTTCACTGATGATTATTATTCTGATGTTTTACCCCCGAGCGACACGAACAGAATGAAGCTGTCATTATAATCTAATTATGACCACTGATCCAGTCTGGTAGTAGTGATGGATGAGCTTCAGATTCAAACTTATGATTTTAAAATTCAACCATGCATTTCCACTGCACTAATTTGGCATCCATTTTAACTCTATTCTAACGTTTACTAAAAATAATGGGCTGAAAATAATGATAAAACAAAGTATTTTTCCTTTATTAGCTGTTAGCTCTATTATGATTTTGTAACAGGAGTTTTTAGCTGAACCAATTAAAATCCTGCACGTCTTGTTCACAATTTTCACAACCTAATTGTAATGCTTGATGCTTATGATTATTCTTAATTAGCACCGCACCTCTGCCAAATCATTCCTTTTGAATCACGGAATTTAAAGTGTCATGTTCGGATATTTCGTTTGTTGAATTTGTAATGTGGTCTGAGCAAGTTTTGCCACTTGCCATTTTTATGTAGTTGTTGATCTCTCAACGTTTCAAGCATCTTTGATCTTTCTTGTTTGACAGAGTGAGGAATGTGCCTTGTTTTTTTGAATCAATGAATGATAATCGCGAGATCAGCGCATTGCTGTATTGCTGACTGGCGTCTTCCTCAATGATGATCCGATAATTATATTTTATTAGAGAGCTTTGACTTTTCAGAAATCAGGGCCACACGTAATAATTCTTAACTGCGAAACTGTTTATAGCCCTTGGGAGAGTGCAAGAATGATTGCAGAAGTTTAGAAAATGGGAAGTTTTTATCATTGATTAGACGATAAAAGACTTTGCTAAGGACTCACTTTGTACATTTTAGCTACTAAGCACCACCACAAAGTTTTTCAAAGTTAATATTAATCGGAAGATCGGAGAGATATAGTAGTAGACGTTGTAGTAAAGACCCCATTGCCAGTTTCCTTCCAAATGTTCCATTTGGAAGATCCTGATAACAATGATTTCTTAAACGTTATACACAATTCATTATCTTTTCTTTATGAACATCAACTCAGCCGGAATCATCTACAAGATACGAAACTTTTGAAGAGCTAGAATAAAACTTTGATCTACAAACTGAACAAAATGGCCACTTAGGCTTGAGTGACTTTTCAGACTTAGTGATGGTACTACTTACACTTGCAAGAATTCAATTATTAAACTGTAAATAAAATGGAGCTTAATTGCAATTCTCCCAGACGATTACTCGACATTTTGACTGATGTAGATGTGTGAGACTTTTGAAGCATTTTACCAAAACAGTGGAGCATGTCATCATCCGATTGAGGATAAAGTGTAGCTTTCAGACGAATGAAAAAATCATTGCGTAGCGCAGAAAATGTGGCTTCCTGTTAAACGTTGAATGAAGGAACCCCCAATGTTTTATATCCTTTGTAATTATGTGTGAAGATGATGTGCTAAGATCTTCCCATTTGATTCATGTAGGCTTCCATTCTTATCAGTTTCAGCCATCGATTTAAGACAGCGTACTTTGTCTTTACTTTATTTCCTGTCTGTTGGGGTTCATTTAATCTTAAATTTGGCGCTTAAGCTACAGACTTACAAGGTACATTTACAACTAGGAAATGAATTAAACTTGGCAAATTGAAGTTATGTAAAGATGTGCATGGAAGTCATCAAGATTTGGATGATTTGGAAGCTTTTTCTTTCAGAATGTGAAGGATTTCTGCACTTTTAGAAAAGGTTTTGTATTTTTGGAGCAGGTGGAAACTTTGCATTAATTTTCACCTTAGCAAAACTTTCCCGAATGCATTTTAACTTATTTGAATCTTGTATTCCGTTTGTTGAAGTGTGATAAATTCCATCTATTCTTGTACATCCTTATCAATATTTCAATATCAAGTGTCTTTGTTATTCAAAGAATGGAGACAGGCCAGTATCACACCCCTGCAATTCTGACTTTTGGGAAAAGAAAAGCACCAGGAAATCAACTTTATCAGTAGAAAGCAGATTGAATATATTTCATATGTTTCTTCACTTCACTCCCGTTCTTATGCTCACATAACATAATTTCAGTTTGAGGGAAAACGGGGAAAAATCGAGTTCTTATCTAGGGTATGGCAGGCTTTCTTTTTCCTTTACACTGTTTTCACTTTACTCCTTTCTCCGCACATTTGGGAAAGTGAATGAAGGAAGTGTCCTGTGTTTTGGGATGAAAAATCTGGAAGCAATCGAGTGTGGATATCAACGGCAAACACCAAACATAAATTCCATGTTAGAAAAAAGTATACATTACAACTTTCACCACTCAATTTTTTTTTGGAGAAAGTTTCCCTGTAGAATCTTATGTGAGGATGATGATAATGGTGATGTTGATGTATCATCTTCTTCTTCATGAATTGGCAAACGGATTGCAAACCATTATTATCTTTAGCTTTAGGAAAAAAACCCACCACCAGCAACACATAATTTTTGGCAGTAGCTTACATAAGGGGAAATTGATTTAATTTTTTCAGTTCTTAAAGCATTTTTGCATGTTAATTCAAAGTCATGTTATATCCTGCTCACCTTGCGGATTGTGGAAAATTAGGGAAATTGCCATTTTTAAGGTAGATCCTTATCTTCACCTTTTGTGGTTCGTTTCCATATTCCATTGCGTGTTTGAAGAACACATGCGGGAAAGCCTTCGAATTTTATATGGCGTATACATTAATTACCACCATTGCGACATTCGGTTTTTCTTTGATATCGTCCTATCATGACGACTTCCCTAATGCTATGATTTCAAACTATCATCTTTATTATTCAGACCTTAGTCGAAACCACCACATGCAATAAAATTACACGAGTTTTCCTTATACTACCACTTATACCCCAGAATCAAATAAAACCCAGACATTGGGCCTATCTATTTTTCAATTTAAAATATTTACATTTGGAAAACAAAACAAACAGACGGATAAATTTAATTTATGCTCCCTGCTCCATTCTAATGTTTTCAGTATTTGGAAAACGGAAATCAATTAAAGATTATGGTTGCGTAGAATTATAATGAAAATTAAGGAAATTCAATTATTAAAAAAGGCTGTTACAAAGTTGTTGACGATTCAGAATTTTAAGGAAACATAGAAGTTGTAGAACATTGAAGGTTAAAGTGGCAACTATTCATTTAACACTTTTTAATTGAGGTGCTAAAATTTTAAAGGGTTTTCAAGGTGCCAAGGTTTTAATCAAAGGTGTTATTTCGAACACAAGATTGTGGTGTATTAAATAAAGTTTTCATCTAAAGCATTACTTTCTGTACTGCTTTGGCACGGATTTTGACCTGTATTTGGCAGGGTTGTACAACTAGGTCATATTGGTTGAAAATTGTTCATATTGCATGTTGTAATTTCCGATTTTCCACTTGAGCTGGCATTGTTGGACGCTTTAAGGACTTGGATCTGGCGTCAGCATTCTATACTTTTTTTTATCTCTTTCCACCATGCTTTCTCCCTGTTAGATTTGGATTTTTGAAGCATTGGGTCCTTTGATTGTCCCTTAGAGTCCATATCAGGCCATATCATATTTTCCCGGGGGATGAAGCCTTTCCCTTGATGGTAAAAAATTGACTCGGAGCAGTACATCTATCTCTCGTTCTCGTAGATTTATCAGTTGACATGTTTCCACTGCTTTGACTTTTTTGTCATCTCGCGACGTCTTCTCCCGGATGATTTTTTATCTAGCAAGAAAGGAGGGATCCAGCAGGGTTGAGCTAAAGGAAATTGACGATGGTGATAATACCCGGATTTCTAAAAACGATAACAGGAGCAGCTTGCTTTAGGTTTTTAGAGTTTCATCGATCTCCCTCTTCGAGGATGTAATCGAAGGGGATGATGAAGTTTAGCATCACTTTCATGATAAACTTATAAATCAATAAAACTCCCTTCACCACCATCACTCTGTTTACCTTTAACAAGGATTTTATCATATTTTTTCAAAAGTCAAGTCCAAACTGAAGTGATCTTTGCCATGTTTTTCAAAAGACTTCTTCTCTTGTGTACTGATCAGAAAGCCTATTTCCAATTAATCTCCAAATTCTGTCGCAAGTGAGCTTAAGCGCTAACGGTAACTTTATCTGAAAGTGACTATAACTTCCAACATCTCGCTCACCTCTTGATTTCAAATGCTTACCAAGTATTTGTGCTTACGCAGTAGTCTAATCTCCCTTCCGTCTAAACACTTATTGCATGACCTCGCGTTGGAATCAATTTCTAATCATAATTCTATCAAACACACCTGCATGTGTTCCATGTTTGCTCATTCATGAGGGCTTCCTGGAGTCTCAATTTAGATTATTTATTCATTTGAAATTTAGAACGGAGGAATTGAAATTTCGAAATTATCAGCGTTAGAGTAACTACTGGAAAGCTATTAGGAAATCTTTCAAAGATTACAACACTGGAGGATGTAATAAACAGAATAATGACGTTGATAGGCAGTGACTGATAAAACCAGGATAAGGTCACCAGCCCCACACACGCGCCTGCGTATGACATGCAACAAATCCAAAGTAATTTTCCATCTTTGCGATATTGCTTTGAATTTGAATTTTTAATTATGTTGACACTCGAAAGTTCCGATGAACAAAAGGTCATAATGGTGGGATGGTTGACCCTTGGGGATATTAAGTGGTTGGATTCTTATACACTTTGTTATCTTTCCTTTAGATCAAAGACAGGTTCAGGTTGGAGAACAAAAGAAGAAAAAGATTACAAGCCTTTGACGCCAGAGAGCAAGTAAGAATTAGGAGGTGAAGACAATTATTATCTTTAGAAGAAAAAACGTTGTCGAAAAACCTTACGGCTTGCATCCTCCCTAATCCTTATTTCTGGATAAATGGTAGAAGAATTCTGAAGAATTTAAAAGCACAGATTCAAAGATTAAAAGGTGTGTGTGTGTGTCTAATGCAAGATTCATAATTTAATGTCTTATGCGCGGATCTGCATTATGGACGTGATTGAAACCTGTTTGCTAGAATTGCTTGAATTATTTCGGAAATAAGAGATAGGATCTCTTCTTGAGCATATGGGCAATTGAAGCTCGGAATTGAAGCTCCATATGCACCTTATTATGTGTGAATGAAAGTTAAATAGATCGTTATGTATGCAAGGCTTGGCTTTAAAAATGGAAAAGGAAATGAGATATAAAAATCAGATTCTTAAGATTTCTTTATGATTTGGTTGGTGTGATTTTTACTAAAGAACCTGTTGTGAACTTTCGGTTTTAGTACGGGGGTTTTAATTACGGAGATTTACGATGCTCATTTTGGATCCTTTGAGTGTAGTGATGTCTGCGGTGTATTTTTGCGGGAAAAGGGAAATCTTTGATTATACGTTTGGATAAGTTCTCATTCAATTAGAGTTAAAGCAGAGGTTAACGCCAGTGCACTTTGCCTAGTCTCAAGTGAAATTACATAACTGATTTCAGTTTTAGATTAATTAACGAGGCCAAATGATGGGTCTGCGGGGGCCAGGATAATCCTTATCGTAAAATCAAATTGAAGAGTGGTGGATGCAGGAAATCCTAGTCAATTGGCAGAAAATAAAAATTAGGTTTTTTTAGTTTCCACCTGTCTTAATTAAACAACAAGGGTAGCTTCATATAAATGATTGGTCTAAAACGCCCTTTAGTCCTTATTTAGATATGAGAAGGAGAGCTCTTTTAAGCCCTTTACTGTGTTCGGTTTTATATTTTGACATTGGATTAGCGATTGAATTGATTGATGAAAGTGTCACCAGGCGAAATGAGTTCCCTGATCTACCAAATGGGATTTCTGTTGTCCTTTAATTTGAAATTCCATCATGACGCTCCGTTGGATTTGAGGGAATTGCAAAGATATAAGTGAAGATGACATCTCCCTGCCTTTTAGCCACGATTGAAATTCAGCTCAGGTCAGGACCGGATCGTTAATGACAGAGAGGGAAAAGAAAAGGAAATGTTTTACTTTTACCTCCGTCCTTAGCTTAAGGTTAGCCCTTTGACACATGTCATTGTCATAAGAAAGTGAAGGAGTGAATTTATCCAGACACAAGGAAGAGACCCGGATGGATTTACGAAAGGAGAAAGTGACAAGCAATTTCCTTCATGGGAGCATCAGACTGGAAACAACATTGAAGGGAAAGTGACTTTCTCCTTCTTCTAAAGGGAATGACAGTTGACAAACAAGTCGTACTTAGGAAGGGATAATAAGAAGTGCCGAATTGAATATGAAACTGATAATGGGCCTTTACTAAACCTTAAACTTTAGGTCATAAGTCATTTATTTCGTCCAAAAAGGTTTGAAAACCAAAAACTTCTAAAGGAACATAAGGGACGCAAGCCTCATTAAAACCCGAATTTAAGATCATTTGTATTAAAAGTGACATCCTCCTGTGTGCGTGACTCGGGTCTGATTATTAGCACCTAATTTTTCATCACAAAGTTTAATATTAAAGCGCGTCATCATCACGCTGTTAGGCTATTTTTTAGGAAATTAATCTTCATAATGTCGGTTATAAAACTCAACAACTAATCTTCCGTCAAAGTTTGCATAAAATATGAGTGATATGATTGGCAAACTTAAGCCGAGCTTTTGCGCCTTATTTGACTTTGTATGTTCCAGAATGAGAAAACGTTTGAAAAAAATATTTGGATCATTCGGCAAATATCCACTTGTACTTGAAACTCTAGATTAATTCATCTATCTTATTTTTCAGTGGCGTCAATTCGATTTTGGCTGAAGTGTGGTAAAATTTGCATATTTCGGAGAGAAAGGACTTTGAAAGTGTTACTTATTAAGTGTAAAACCGTCAAACTTTCCCTTCCAACGTTTAACATGGAAGTCATTTTATAATGGCGTGTAATGTCGTATTTACGGCACATACGAAATATTAAATCTGGAATATTTACTGGGAAATGACGGTTTTGCGACACTCGGGAATGTTTCTAATTATGACTGTTTCAGTTTCAAAATGAAGTTTTCCATTTGCATTATTGACACAAATGTCATCATGACTTGGACATGATTTCGCTACCGGAGTTTCACCGGAGTGGAATGAAGTGGTACTTTTAAGTGTTAAAGAATTCATGATAATTACTAACATGTCTTTTGTCTTTAAAGTACAGAGAGGGTTGATTTCAAGTACTAATCAACCACGCCCTTTTCAAATGCAAAATTATATCCACAAATGTCTCTCTTTTAATTTCAGTTCCGCTTTTTAAAACCGCTTGAATATTAAATTCGCAAACTTGTGTTACATGCCTTTTGCCTTAAATTTTGTATCAACTTTTAACCATAAGATGATGATGTTTATCTCCTCCTTTGAGGTCATCACACTTTGGCTTGGTCAGCTCAAATACGTCCAGCGACGAGATTAAAAGTTATGGATGCAAAAGAACTCTTTTCCTTAACGTCTTGTGATTATAAAGACAGAAATCAACTTTAAAGATTAAAAAGTTCACTTTTCCATCTCAAAGAAGTTGGAACTTGTCTCTTTCTTAAAGGATTTTCTTGTTTATTTTAGTATTATGACTTGTGTCATTAGTTCTAGAAGGGTAAAGTTAATTTCTGATTAAGAAGAAGGATAGTCATCAAATGCAAATGAAAACTTTGGACCCCGTATCCTACTGTGGACAAAGTCATCTTGTTTTTCCTGTTCGTTCAACTTGATTCGACATTTTATCATTCTTGTCGTCATTCGATTAAGAACTTTGGAGCTTGCTGGGGATGAGATTTTGATGAGAACCCATTATAAATGGGTTTAATGAATGTCGATGTTTTAATTAAGAATTTAATCTTGATCTAATAATCATATAGGGAGAGGAAAAGCTAGTAGTATCCGTGTGTCCTGTCAGTCCCTTGTTCTGTGTTAGAAAATGGTGGTACTGCGGCGACGATTACACAAGACTGAAACGAAACTGATTGTAGGGAAAGATAAAACCTTGAAGATTAGACGGATACGGAAAACGTAGGAGCCAAGGCAGGAAGTCCTTTGAAGTTAAGTTCTAGTTCTGGATTCAACCCCTTATCAGTCCAGTCCTACTGATTCAGAGGCTGATGATAAGATCAGCGAAACGAGGCTGAATGTGACCTATGTGCTGACTGCAGAGATACGAGCATCTCTACAAAAATCCTTATTCGAGAGTAGCAGCAGTAGTGGAAATCTTCAGATCTTCTGGAGGGAGGGATGAAGGACGCCGTGGCGGCAGTAGACGACGACGGAGTCGATACTTTCCCTATTCTGAATTCAATTTATCTCTTTTTCTTCTTTCCAAACACATCGTCAATCTCTGTAGCTCATCGGAACAATGAATGAGTGAGTATATACGTATACGTTTAGGTATACGTTTACTCCGTTTAGAAAAGGGGAAAGTATGCGATGCAGACTTTGATGGAAGATTCGAGACTAAAAATGCATTTCAGATTAGAAAAAAAGAGAGAAGACGACCTCGGCACTGGGAAAAGTTTCCGTTTTATCTCCTTTCTCCGTCTCTTTTCTTCCGTCTGAACTTTTGACTGAGCTGATGTTGATTGATATTCCAAATTCCATTGTTAGCTATTCCATTTCCTATTGTAAGCTTAGAAAAAGAGCAATTATTGTACTGCTAAGTTGTAAGCTAAAGAAGCTACGCTTCTTGAGGAAGTAGGAACTAATTTTTAATTTTATGACCACGTGACAGCCCTCATCAGGCTGTGAAATGGACGAGGTGTCCAGCGATATGTCGCATGTTCCAAATTACGGAACAAGTTACTTCTGACAGGGTTGACAAGAGGAAACTCAAACTTCTCGCTTCCTCTTAGCATTACTGGGTTCTTATACAGGAAACATGAGGCCATGCCTCATTTAACTTTTCCAGATTCCCATCTAAACTAGAATGTGACAAACAAAGTGAAAATTTGCATGCTTAAATTATTACAAGGCTTTCACTGGGAAAGGAAGAACTTTTCTAGGAGTAAAAAGTTCCAACTTTCCTATTATGCTGGGGTCGAAAGCTTTTAGGGAGCGGTAGTACAGCGTAAAATTACTAGCGCCAGGATTCTAAGTGCCATGGGTGATTAAATTAGCTTTTTCAAATCAAAAATTAAATCAAATCTCAGTTTCAAGCATCATTTTATAGCAGGATTGAGAAAAAAGTAAATAATATAAAATTTTAGAGATTTTCCTCTGCCTCCCATCACATCTTGATGTAATTTCAACTTGACATATTCAGGTTAGCTTATCAGCTAATCTTTAGATTTGGGAACAACCAATTGCGAAGCTCTTAGCATTTGCGAAGCACATGAGAATTCCAGCTTGCCCCTTTTCCTTTGATTTTTCGGCCTAACCTTGGACCATATTTTGCAAAAAGTACCTTATAACTCGGAATTCCCTATCTTGATTTAAACCTATGGAAAAAACAGTATTGAGAATTTATACGAAACCACACAGTGCATATATAATAAGCTCTGATTCCTATCGGCTAAAAATGTTGCCAATTTGGCCCAGTTTTTTCTACCGCTGATCCAGTGGAAGCCCCAAGTTCGACCATAGCTGATTTGTCGAAATCCGTCGTATTCCGAACTTCCTTTTGATAATCCGGAGGAAACAAGGAAGACCTTGGGAATAATCTCCAATCCTGTTTTCTTAGAATATATCGATTTGATAAGGAGAGTCCGCTAGAGATGAATAGAAAGTTGGAATAGCAGCGATCACGCAGCGACATCCGGGAAAGATGGTTACTTTCGGAATGATAAAGAACAACTCCTAACTCCTAACAACTCCTACCAAATTAATTCATCTCGTATATGTCTCTGTATCTGCAATTTCAGCAGATATAAAATTGTTTCAGACTTCAGTTTTGTGAATTTTCAGCAATTTTTTTTTACTTTTATAGACATGTTGATGCTTTTGTTTTTTTTATTTGAAAAATGAAGGATGTTATTTGTGTTATGGAAGATTTCCGGATTTCCTGGATTCCCTTCTGGATTTTTCATTCCAGTTGTTGAAATGGGAAAGGGGAACTTCTCTGAAGGATGTGGGCCTTGTGTGACATAAAAACTTTTCATTGTGCTTAGCTGGATTTTCATCTGGACTAATCAATTCCATAAACTGATTCAAAAGAGTCAAATGTCAGATTTATTTGAAAGAGTTCAAGTGCCACTTTTAGCCTTTTGTAAAGAGAAGCTCAACTATGCACTTGGATTAAGTTTAATAATCCTTCATTCTTTTTATAAAATGATGAAAAATGATGTTGAATCTCCTCCATCAGCTTGTGTAGTATGCCAATTTCGTCATTAAATTAACTGCCCCTGTGCATTCGCATTAGTAGTCATGACAAGGTAGGACTGGCTCTCGGAGATATGTCATTCATCGTTTTATTTAAGCTTTTTAGAAAAATTGCTACCCTCTCCAACTTATTAGAAAATGACACTCGGGAAAGTCACTTTCTCTTCCAGAAGAAAAATGAGCCTGACATTTTTTAAGCTTCCCAAAACTTTTTTCCCGGTTGATATTTCCAAGATAATATGGAAATGTGCGGGATTTTTTCGCCATACCGAGGAAGAAAGAAATTGAATTTTTCTTTCGCCTTTGGAAGCTAAGGAGAAAGACGGGGACACTAATTTCTGACTAGAATTTGTAAATAGGTTTCCACAATTTTTCTGACAGGGAAAGCATAAAATACTTTCCCTATGTGGTTTCCCCATTTTTGGCATTTTCATAAGAGGGGAGTATCGGGGGGTTGTTTGGATCTGTGGAAATGTTTCAGTCATTTTCAGATTGCCTGATGAAAGTAAAATCGGTTGGTTGATCAATGATCATCCAAACGAGAATTGAAAATGAGTCGAGCTTCCCTCATCGTAATCTCCTTTACCTTGGTGACTGCAAATGTGATTATTGTCTATTCATGAGCCTTGTCTAAAGTTTAAAACCGGGCTACTACTAACCGGGCTATCTCCCAAGTCTCTTTCCATTGTCTCTGACGGCGTTGTGTCCGTATCTTCACCCCCTGCTTGGATTGTCGGAGAAAACAATAGAATGAAAGATTTTCCTCGCCAGGGAAGTCGTGGGCTTTGGGTGATGGGAATGATAGTTTGGAATACGTGTGGTGATGATAGGATCAATATCCTTCCCTTGGTTGTTGAAGAGCCAGCAGTTTGGATATGTAACAAAACAATAAGAGTAATAATGTAATGATGGGATTGATAAAATGAACACTATTAGATCCTCGTTAAGGACCTCACTGGGGGTCCATTGAATCCTGCTTAAGTTAGCCACATAGTAAAAAATCATGAAGGCTAAGGGACCCCTTATCTGGTCCTACCAACCCACACTCTAGGAAATGTTATTGAAGACCATCACTTCAAGTTTGACATCGTCAACTTCTCAGCCAGCCAGCCAGATGAAAAATCACAAAATTTCTCAAAGCAAAAAGGAGTTTCAGTAGGAAAAGGCTACGACATCGAAATTCTCGTCCATATGCTTTCACTTCTGAGATAAAACTTTCTCTTTTCTCAATTTTTTCTCGAGACTCAAAGTCCGAAATGAAAATAAGATTTTCCAATAAAAAAAAGGAGAAAGCAAATTCTCCGGCTCATAATCTCTCCATCCCAGCCACCTATTTAAAGTCGTCGAGGTGTACAACTTTTGTAACTTTTAGAAGCAAAAAGGATCTTAACAAGGCGAAATACAAAATGGATGGTTTTAAGTTTTCCAAAACTTAAGAGCTCCTTGAATTTGGTTTACTTTTTCTTCTCGGGCTGTGCTTGGTTGACTGCTCAATCCCAAAATGACTTTCTCAATGTACAATGTCCTCGACTGATAAGGCTCTGCCATATTTTTTCTCCCAATGAATTTTCTCTTGATCCTGTTTGACATTGTGTTCCTTTAGTCAACCAGGCGGGTTTTATTCAGAAATCGTTTTCATAAAAGCCGCTAGCTCTTTCTCCTCAGGTATTTGTGACGTTGTACCCAAAGATTGGCCCTTTCGTCCTGGAGTTTGATGATAACATGGACACAATGAAATCCACAATTGTCACTTCCTAAATAGAAAACCTTCATACAACCTAACAAACTTTCAATCTGGAGCTGAAAAACACCATTTTTATGACTTTCAACTGGGTTTCCTTTCAGAGTCATTCGATTTACATCAAATTACATCGAAACAGAATATAAATAAAAAGTGTGTTTCTAGTGATAGCCATCTCTGACTAAAGGTGTTGCAATAATTACGACTTGGCGTCACTTTGACGAAATTGTGATTCCATGATAAGGAAATGCAATTTGATTCCTGGGCGTTAACATTTATTCATGTGGCCTCCCAATGCTTAATTCGTTGTCAATCTTTTATTATTCCGGTAGATTAAAAGTGACCAATGCTTCCATTTAGATTTCAGGATTAGCAAATGCTGTGTGAAAGTTTTGCTCCTGCGCTCTTTCCTTAGCTATTACCTAAAGGTGTCTTTAGATGTTCCATGAGATAAGAATACAATCCAGCCTTTTGCATTATGGAAGAGAAATGGGAAATTACCAAGAGCTCCCTTTTCCTATCTTGGGAATCTAGCGTTACATTAGCAAAGTGTCAATTTGACTTTCCTTCGCTTAAGGACTTTTTCTTTGTTGAAAATGGCAAAAAGATTCGATAGTGTCAATGTTCTGTGATGTATAGGCAGTAGCTGATAAAGCTCATGGTTTCAAACTTAAGTTACGACCACCCCCATCTCTTCCTTGAGAACCGCCAGCATTCAAAAATTCGTTTTAACTAAGGTATCTTGCCTCGGAGCTTAAAGTCACGGTCACAAGCTGGATTCATACACCTTCGATTTACGACTTTTCTTATTCCTCACTCCCCTGATTTCTTCTGACTTTTTATTCCCCGTCTTATCTTCATCTTTTTAACTTAAACCCCATATTAAGGGAACACGAGTCTTTCACTGGGGAAAGTGCCGTTGGGGTGAAAGGGAAATTACTCCTTTCTACCATTTTTCCTTCTCATCTAATCTTCGATTGTACCTTTGGGTCTAATACTTCAAATATTTCACACAGGGCTATTTAACAAGGGCTCCTAGTGTTAGTCCCAGGTGAACCTTATTGAGGCCTTTCCTAAGATCCGAGTGTAAGCTCCACCTTTTACAGCTAAGGCAAAGAATATGGGGACAATTGAGCTCATCGATATAGCTCCATAAGGACCTGTGCATAATACATTACTAGAGTGCTACTTTGGATATCCTGGAAGTGCTTCTAACGTTAGGAGATGAACATCCTTCAAATTATAATGACCGTCGTATGTCATGATTATTCTTTATCGCCATCATTCTCCAGGCACACGAGATGAGCAAAATGACTCTGGAGATAAAGAGTCATTTGCTCGGCAGGAAATTTTAAAGTGATAAAAACGGAATCTTGTCATCCTCTCAGAGTTCCACGAACTTTAGCTCGTTTGAAAGTAACTCATTTCAAGTCGAAGATTATCAATTGGGAATAGAGGCGCAGTTTAGTTTGATTATAGTAGCAACTGAAACCACAATTGATTTTGAGAATAACAACATAAGTAAAGTTTCTTCAAGTCTCCAATGATGAAGAAGTTTTGCTAAGAAATTGCAATATGACTAAAAGCCTTTGGAGCTGTGTGTCTCTGGATAACGTTTCTTTCCCATAATCTTCTACAAGTCGAAACAACACAGGAAGTTAAGGAAAATGTTCGCATCTTGCTTCCTCTTCAAGAGATTACGGAGGCTTCTGTTTTACGTGAATATGATTCCATAATCCAGAAATTACGTTTTGCAGACCCACTTGGATGTGGGGATTCACCAACAGAAATACGGAACTAAAAGGCATCTCTGAAAGCTCCATAATCTCCATGAAAATTCACTTTGCTCATTTGATAGGTGAGAGACTGTGCGTTTCTAGAGTCTTAAAAAGATTGGGGTTTGCGCGAAATCCAAAATAAGTTTTGCGGTGCCTTAATGGGACGTCATTATCCTACTGGAAGTATAATCAGGAGAAAGAAGGGAGCTCCGAGAACATTTCACTTTGACAGATAAAAATAATAAATCACCGATACTTGTGTGCTTCTCATATCTTTAGCCTTCCTTTTCCGAGGTGCTGCCAAACGGAGTTATAAACTATCCATCTACATCTTTCTCCGCCGGGCTTCTTTTGCGAATTCCTAATGTGACGCCAAACTCCTTTCAAGCGCAGAGAATAACAAAACCCTTTCTCTTCTGGAGAGCTTTCACTTAAGGGCGAAAAGTAAACAAGATTTTGAGAAAAGATCTCGGAACCGTACAAACTTTTGCGCGACAAGGTCATCAACTTTAGACTTTATTCAAATTTTTATGATTTTAGAACCATATGATAACTAACTTATAAAACTGAATTTTTGAAAAGGTTGAAAACTTTAAAAAATAATTTTGAACCATGTTGCGGCATTAATTGACAGCCGAACGCAGAGGGAAGATACAAAAATGGTGTAGTTTTTGTTTAAATTTCAAGAAAATTCTATTTAAAAAAATCGAGTTTCAAATTCCTTCAGAATTTTGCGTTTTTAACAACTATTTAAACTTGATTTAAAAAAAAATGGCTGAAAGGATATTTGTTTTTAAAAAATTTGCACCAAGTTGAGTTTTTTCGCCAATTGTGAATTGCAAGTTGAGCGAATTTGGTCAATTTATATTATAGTTTAGGATAAGTTTGAAGTATGACGTTTTAAGACGTAGTTGACGGCCAGCCGGAGCGGGAAGTATTAATTCTGCCCTGATTTACGGTTTTTCCTTCGTTTTGCGATGGAAAGATTTGACATTTTGATTCTTTATTGTGTAGACCTGATTTGCTTATGAACTTTACGAACTTGTGTGTTTTGTGATGTTGGATTTTTGTAAGATTGCGTGTGCGAAAGTAGTGTGTGGGACACAATGGTCGTTTCCTTTGTGCCATGAGTGTTGTATATTCAAATGCACACAAAGTAGGAATATTAATGGTGTTGGGTGTAGTTAGGCTAATGGTGGTAATTGTGTAGTCCTTGTTTCCCCTACACTACTTGGGCGACTCTAGTTTCCCAGACATCTAAGATGGAATCAATTGATAAAGAAGTCGGTTGTTTGGAGATGCTCATGCTCCGATACGACCATCGCTTTCTCAGCTGTCTCCTTGAAATTAATGAAGATTCTTATCTCCCACTATTTCCATTCTGATGAGAATTGGATAAGCTCAGGAGGAAGCTTCGGAATCGCTTTCTTTAATGGTCTTTCCAGCCTAGGATAAAGTTATCATGCAATATATTCCATTAGCTTTAAGCGGGAAGGAGACTTCGTTTTTTGTACATTTTCTCATCCCACTTTCGTGTGTACACCTTGAACAATTAAGTTATAACAAAAAATAACCTGCTGCTGCCACTGAATCGAAAGCTTTTAACTTTCCGATGTCACGCATCTCTTGTCAGATTCAGCGCAGTGTGTGCCCTTCTGGTTCCAAAGCTGTCCCAAGTCTAACTGCTGCTGGACCTGTTTACTCAACTTTGAAAAATGAAAAGTTGACCTGCGTGAGATCCTAATCAAGGTTTTTGTGTTTAAGCTGGCAGGGTGAGATCCATTGTTTATTATATAAATGTCGTGACATCATCTAGTTTTTCCTTTTTGAAATCTGATAAAGAGACTCAAAGGATTTGAATAGTTGCATCATTCAAACACTTGTGGTGGCGATCGTATCTATAAGAAGTCTGTTTTGTCACATTGCGCAGGCGGCAGGAGCATAGCTATAGCTCGCATCTCCATCTATCGGAATTTAAAAGCCAAAGAGCGCATGATTGGTATTCATGGGGCAAAGCGCAGTGAGCAATTAACTCTTGAGAGATTTCAAAAAATGAAAATGGCTCCACACTAATGGATCTTGATAAAGTGTCAAAATATTATAGCACAGAATCGCTATTAATAGACAAGGCGGTCACAAGTGCACATATTTTGGTTAAAAGCTTTATAATCTAATCAAACGTTAAAGTTCTTTCTCAGATTTTAAAACTTTTTAAAGATTTATAACCCTTTCTGAAACTTTTGTAAAATATTGGTTGGGGAGCTAAAAGATTGCAGATGGCGATTGTCTTTTTATAATCTCAAATGGAGAAATCATGTTGGTAGAATATTATAATAGTCTGCCGATATTGTCAAGTCACTCTTATAAATTGAGTTTTGACCCCTACCTGTGGGGTCAGTTTTTGGGATAACATGCAGTTGACCTCGAGTCCATCAAAACTCATGTGATCAGATTATCGCACAAACGTTAGCAAGAAAATTACGGAATCTAAGCACGGAATTATAAGCCTACGGATTCTAATCGCTTTATGATCAGGTCATAGTGCCAATTTTAATCTTTATATTTGACTTTGTCTTTGGCATTTGGAAACCGCATGATGCCGCGTCACGGGTTGCATTACTTGGCATTAGTTTAGATTTTGCGACTTGAGAACTTTCACCCTGAATTCCGGTGGAGAAAGTCGAAACTTTTGTTTCTGAATGGTTGAATGAGTTTAGAAGTTGAGGCGTTTTCATTCTTTGTTTATGCAACGGGGATTTATTCTTAGTTTGTAGTTGAAATAAGAAGTCTTTGAGTGTTGTGTAGAATTGAGGAATTCTAGAGTTAGCTAAGGTTGGTTCTCTGTGCGTATCTTGAGACTTTGTTAGAGTAAGGGATGGGTATTAAGATATTCTAATGACTGAGTCCATGATAAGGAAAAGCCTGCAAAATAAAGATAAATTGAAGATAGGGAAAACAACGACTATTGGATGGATGATAAAAGCTTTCTAGGTTCCCTGGAAAGTGAAGATAAGACGGGAATGGGAAGATAGGCGGGAGGAAAGGATGGAAAAATAGGAGACTTCATTTTCGGGCTGAGAGAGCGACAGAGACTTCAGTCAGGCCCTGATCCCAACCAGATAATAACGCTTCATCAGTTTTCCAAATTCCAAAATGTTCCTATGGCTCTTACCCGCCGGTGGGGCCAATGGGAGATCTAATGTGTCTTTAGACAAGGACTTTGTCTACCAAACCACCCCCACAATGATAACGTAACTGTCAACCCCGCGAGGAATCCAAAGGTTCGCGCCAGCTAAATTCACACACACACGCATAGGACTATGTTGTCCTTTGCCGGCAGGGAGCATTACTCATCCCAATCTCACATCAGTCATACAATAATTCTAGGAAAATGATTATGTCACAAAGTTTTCAACCCTAATCTATACTTTACATTTCAATTAATTACTTTGTCAAATGCAAAATACCACAAAATAGTTGGAAGGATAGCTCAAATAGATTAAGCATACACCAACAAGAGCGCCATCTACACATTTACCCGTAATAAAACTAACCTAATTTTAGAAATTGGTTAAGCAATGTCGTATAAGGAGCAAGAAAATTCCTTTTACAGCTTTAGTTTCACCTAGCTGTGACATTTACAGCCGTATTTGAACCTAGATGTGCCCTTTACAGCCTTACTTGAACCTAGCTGTGCCCTTTACAGCCTTATTTTGACCTAGCCGAGCCCTTCGCAGTTGTAACTATTAGCTTAACCCTATAACTATATTACTATACCCTTTACATTATGAATTGCACGAGAATATTTTAAGCTAAATGGCCTACCATATAGGATTAGCTTATCTGATTGGTTTGCCGTGATGTTGTCGAGAAGGAGGGAACATTTGAAAGTGTTGGATGGATATGGATCTCATTCTTTTGGAATTAGGAGCAGCACAACAATGTCAATGACAACAATAGGAATGAAGGATCTATCAACATACGAAAATCAAGGTTTATAACAACCGTGTAAAAACCGGTTAGGCATTAAAGTAAGATAATGAGGATTCCAAATGGAAACTAATTGTTGACGCTTGAGAATAAAATACTGCCATTGTTTCAAGATCAAAGATGAGAATCAAAAGTGTTGCTCCAGCACTGTAGCCTCAGCTACCTGGGACAATTAGCTATTCAGGTCAGGGGTGAAGATTATGTCAGTTGTAGAGTGACAAATGAGCCTCAGGTTGCCAATCAAGAAAAGGTATTTAGTGCAGTTTTCTTTCTGCGCATGGTCAAAGGAGAGTTTAAACAGTGTGATATAATAGTGGAATTAGGTAACAAAAAGAGATTAATGACAGCTTTAAAATGGACCGAGGAGACGAAGAGTAATGTTTGGATGTCTTTTTTATTCTTAAGTCTTAAGGGTCCATTGTATAAAAGTTTAAGGGCATCCATTAGGACCAAGTGTAGCACTAACCCTTTTCCTTATTGTGATAATATACTGATGATCATTAATGATTGAAAAGAGCATCGGTTGAATAATGTTTATTAAACTGCGATGAGGATCAGGGTCTCACAAAGGGACTTGAAGGGACTCACAGAAAATAAACGTCTTCCAATTCCCTTGTTCCCTTTTACCTTTAGATTCTAATCTACTGGCGTTTAGCAGAGTTGAATGTCACCAATCTGCCATAAGGGGATAGAGAATGTCATTGAAAACTATTTTAATGTTCTCGAAACGAGTTAAAGTGTCACCACAGCCCTTAAATATCATTTAAGGGACATAGTTTACCCTTAATTTAAAAGTGTGAAGTGCAAGACCACATTCCTCTGGAGATGAACTCGATACCAATGTCACTTTTCAAGGGGATGGAATCAATCGTTGTCTTCAGTTCCAACTGACGATACAGTTGAAAGTTCACTGTCATCCTCTCCTACACGAGCAGCACCTTAGCATAAAGGGATCGTATTGTATTGATCAAGTTCAGTTTTGACATCTTTCAAGATCCTAATCTGCTTTATGAATAACGTCCTTGGCATTGGGATATTCGTACTTGATTCAATTTCTCTCTAATCAGATTCAGCATTGATTGACACTGGATGGATGAACGTTGATTAATGGCAATTAACTCCTTCGTAGGGGGATGATTCTTTTTTGTAGTCGTGTTGGCATTGGTTTTAATCGTTAGCTGAACACATCCATATCTGGAAACCAAATTAGCACCACTTTGCTAAACCACAGGGAGATACTTTTGTCGCATTCAGAAGCTATTCTTGATTTCCTTCCTCCGCAAACTTCCTTGTTAAGAATCCAATTGGGACTGATTCTGAGGTTTTTAAAACCAAAGCTTTAAAGCAAAAGGCTTTGTGCTTGGGGAAATCCTATAGCGATTATTCTTCAAAGCCTTATTAGTCTCGTCTTTCTTCTAGACTAGCCATGATCTAATTACTCTCGACCAGAAAAAATTAATTAAGTTATCGATCATCCCAAAAACGCACCACATAGTTTACGATTATGTTCAAAACTCAATGCAACTAGAAAGCATGAAAGTTTACTAAATTCTTTCTTTCCCTTATTTAGTATGGAGATGTAAATATGCGATCGTCCTGTCCGTTAGCCCTCTTCTCAAAACATTTTTAATCGGTTGCATAATGCACTTGTGTCCACTCGGACATACGTCCTGGTTCTTTTCTTTCAATCTTTTCAGGCTATGACACGTAGTTGAGGTTGTAGACCATGAGTTTAATTAGCTAACTACGAAGGTGTACCGCGATACACCGTAATTTCGTGTTATAAATATCGCTTTCTTTTCACATACGATCACTTTCCGAAGCCGAAGCTAGCAACAAGCGATCCTTTTGGTAAGAATAACATAATTTTAAATTTTCGAATTTCAAAACTTTTCACTTTTTAGCTCAAAATGACGTCTCATGTTGATTGGTCAAAACCCCGTACAGAGGTGGAATTGGACAGAATTCGTAAATGTTTTAAAACATTTCCAACATACGTTGAGGTGAGGATGAGAACGGTGGACATGTTGACTCGTCCCAAACTGAAGCGCTCTGGACTTCCACCGGGTATAAGCGATCTGCTGAGGAATTTGGGTCCTACAAGCACTACTGGGACACACACCATGGAAGCAAAATCCCAATTGAGAGCTTCCTCAACTTCTGTGGCAAAGCGCACGACAATGCCGAGTGGTTCAAACACTTGGCAACAGTATTTGATGCAGATGGAAATGGATTCATTTCAGAAGATGAATTCAACAATCTCTTCAAATATGTTCAAATACACGATCAGAAGCTGAAAAACGTGTCATACCGCGAATTTGTCGATCAGGCTGATACGAACAAGGATGGAGCAGTCTCAACTCAAGAATGCGCTGCCTGGATCAGAAAACGCTCGGAGGATTTGAACAAAAACTAATTTTATTCATTCCTTTGAAAAAAATCAATTGGCACAGGGACACCATTTGTAAAGATTATTCGGCATTAAAAGAAACACTGCAAAATTTGAATATTTTTAGTTTTGTGTAGCATCATTTCTAGCATTCCGACCTTAGGTAGGTCAAAGTCCGTTTTGAAAATCAATTTTCAAAAAGTTCTTGAGGTAGCCACTACACATGCGCTTTGGCATTCGAGTTACACGGGGCCTAAACCTCCGCGTGGCTTTATTTCTTCTCATTTTTATCCTTTGAATCGGAATTGCCACGTGTGCTTTGAATATTTTTTGCAAATCCTAAAGTTCTTAAAGCCCTACGTCCTTGATTTTTCCAAGAAATGTTGTATCATTTGATGAAATTCCATTTGGCCTTCCCCAATTCCCTAGAATGGGAGCGTCGAGTCTTTTGTCTTATGATTAGAATGTAAGTGTGGCAAAAGTCGTGTGTGTGTGTTATTAAATTAGTAATGCAAGAGCAATAAATAGATATAAGTCACTTTTGTCCTCTTTCGTGCGATGATTGAGGACATTTTGGACTTGAATTTATATCTTATTTAAGGATATAAACGGAAGTGACTCAAGTCCTGAAGCTAATGATATGGGACTCCATTTGGGAAGATGAATCTTTGACATGAGACATAACCTGTATTCGAAAGCATTATAGAAAATAACTTATTCAATGATCCTCGACTCCGCCCAAGAAGGAAATGAATAAATATTTTAGCTCTAAGCTATCCACCTGTGCTTCAGTGAAAGTTTGGAGAAAGTAATTTTATTTCCTTAATTGACAAGTAGTGTATTTATCATGTCTTGTCTTGTCTTTTTCCTTTTCCAAGTTGATTCCTTGTTGACAGTTTTTTGAATCGTAAGATGAAGAAGTTGGCCATTAGGATGATTGGGAGGTTTGATTTTTTGACAGTTGGCTCCCCATTTGATCTGGATATGGAGATACTGTCAATCTTAACGCTTTCCACGCCTTTCACAAAGTGACGACGGGCAGGGTCAGTTTGGAATAATAAAAAATAGCTCCGATATTCCATCAGTATCTCCCCGACTCATCGGTTTATGTCAGTAATCAAAATATTATTGAATCCCGATTCCCTGATTGGCTATCACAATTTGTTTATACGAAATAAGGATCGATTTGTGTCAAGGCCTCCCGAGAGGAAGTCAGACACGAAATTAATTTTTAATTTTTCCTTTAAATTCTTAAAGTGACAAGGTTCTCTTGGTGTGATAAGTTGATGACACGGCGTTGTGTTACGAATTCCATGTTATTTGGTGGCATTGGTGGAAATGAATTGTCTTGAGGCTGATAAGAATAAGAAATGTGACTGGGACTTTACATTTACAGTTTTATATTATTTTATTTCTCCTGTTATTAAAATTATGTTCCCCATTTCTTTTATTTTTCTGTTTCTGATTAATTTGGTTGATAACTGGGAGATTGGGTCTTTATATGACGCTTTAAAATTCTCGCCTTCCTCTTGAAACATAGTTCAGTGTTAATTAGGAAATGCTAAGAGGAAATCATGACATTTATCGAACCTTGAAGCCCCTGCAACGAACATAAAAGTTTAAAACTGCCTACAATTTCAAACCATAGCAAGTGCTAATGCCCGTTCCAATTGGGAGATGACCTTTTAAAGAAGCTCCAACTTGTTTTCTTCGTAATTAATTCCAAAAGTCGTAAATTAACACCCCTATACTAACTCTTTGAAACCGTTTGCGCCTTCAATTCTATATAGAGATAATCAAAAGTTAAAAATTAATTATGCTCTATGCCACCATGCTCCTTTCAAAAGCAAAATCAATAGCCCTTTAACTGAGGTTTTTGGTTTAAATGAAGATTATTATAACGAGGAAGGCCAGCAGCTAATTTCGAGTAATCGCTGATTATTCTTTGTGGAAGAGAAATTAGGTTCGATTAAGGGAATGTGGTGGTGTGAGGTTAATTTAAATTCTGTAATCTTGACATACGACTAATTCCTTTAGGTCCCAAAGTCCACTTGCAAAGGCTTCAAGCTTCAAACAACTCCACCTTGATTGTCACTGATACTGCGGCAAGTTACAATCTATCATTCATTAACGATGAATCTCAGATCCTTATAATTGTATAAGAATAAACGACGACGGATCAACGTAAACGCCCTTTAGAAAGAAATAAATGGCCATTCTGAATCGGAAAATCTAAAAAAGAAGTCTTCCTTTTGCTTAAAGGAAGCCCTTTTGCTTAAAGGAAAGGGTTGACAATCTTGGCACAGGCGCACTAGGCAAGGGAAGAATGGAAACGGGAACTTTAATTTTTCTGATTTCAGATTTCTCCTGGTGATAAAGTGAAATGGAAGATTCCTATCACACCAGAGCACCAGCATGATTGCAAAAATGGCGGACCTTGTGCGGGTTCATTCTTATCATATTCCAGATGACGAATGTACATGTTATTGGAGATTGTAAAGATTCTATATTGCATGCAATGTTACGTTACTGACATGCAAATACTTTTTATAATACCGGTGGGGTTAATGGCTCCTTGTCGAAAGTAACAATCCATCAGCTCTCGCCCTAATCAAAGTCAGGAGAGATTCAACCCGATAAAGGCTTTTGAAGTTACAGTGCATAATATTGCTAAAGCTACTCATGCTGACTACTAGGCTGATAAGCTCCTGTTCATGCTAGATGCTCCAAAGATAGCCCGCCCATTTCCAAACTGGTGCGCTCATTGTTCAAGTTAATTTAACTGTCCATTTGCTTCATTAGTTTCCCCAGTTTCCTTGTGAGATCAAGCAAGGATAATGTAATATAATGTGCATTTATCAATATACTTTCGTATACGTTCGCATACTTTACATTTAACATTCGTGTAAGCTTCTTTTAAGCTTCAGATTCTTATCTTGTCATGAGATGACCTAGGCGCTGCTTATTCTACAACATATTGCTAAAAAGAATTCAAAACTTCCAACTGTATAAAATGAAATATTCAATAAGAAGGAATAAATTTTATCCGCACGCTACACGAGGCATTGATAACAAGGCGGCCAGTGGAAATGAGGCCATTGGATATAATTCAAATAAAATTTTATTAAGCCTCTCTAATTAAAGGATATTGTTTCCGTAATAATGAAATAACATTCGATCCATACATTATGGCTTTATGACAGAATCAATATTGTAGTTTTTGGCAATAGCGGAAAAAGTGAAAGTCGGTGAAAGAATTAACTAAATGCTAAAGTTAAAATGAAGGATAGAGAGTGGTGAAATTAAAATTTATCACGATTTATTCAAGATGAAAATCAAGCACCGTCATTGTTCTTAGTGGGTACATTAGCTTTAAAGCTTTAGTCTAATCTTAGCAATCTCGACAATGGGTTCGTCATCCATTGTAATACTGCGAAAGAAATCTGTAAATTGTCATCGACTAAATTGTGCTAAGCGCTGTGGCGGTGGTTCAGCGTTCAGCTTCAGAGTTTGGAGCGGACTCTACAGGAGAAAGTAACTTTCACTCTTTTCTTTTCCTTAGTTGAGGAGAACTGGAACGAGAATGAAGATGGCGGTAAAGGGAGCGGTGGTAATGGAGGACCAGGAGGTGATGAAAAAGACGCTGTCGACGGTTCATCCCCTTCACGATCAAATAAGAACGAGTCTGGCTCGAACCGTTCGAAGAGTGGAGACGAAAGTGGGGACGAATCTTCACCCGATGTTGAAGAAACGCCACAACTAGTCAAGACTAAGAAAGGAAGGGATGACGAGAAGAAATGCTTGGAATCATCCCCATTTAAACCCAAATTCAGGAGTTCATCTGATGCCCCGTCGCCTGCGATGTTCGATCTCACCAGTTCCAGAAGCCCTGGGCTCCTCCATCCTGAATCTTCAAACGGACCTCCAGAAGGATTTACTTCGGAACAATTAATCCAAGCTGGGCTGCCATATTTGCATCTCCTCCCACCGGCTATGAGGAGCGGTAATGAGGATCTTGGATATCCAAAATGACCTCGATATTCAGATTTTGTTTTTGCAGATGCCGCTCGGTTTTTATTTATGCCGCCAAATGTGTCTCCTGACCTTACTGCTGCAGCCGTTGCAGCCCTAGCCTCTGGCGCAAATGATCAATTACAACACAAAGGGAAAAAGATTACACCTGAAGCTCCAATGCCAAGACCTGGTAAGCTTAAGACAATTGAATTTGAGCGTGGGAAGCGGAGGTTTCGTAAGCTTCTGAAAAGAAGGCTTAATCACCAAGAGCAATAATCACAGAAGACGATTTGAGATCGGGCTTCAAAGGATTTTGAAATTGGATCATTTCTGCGAATCATTAGCATCCCGTCTGTGTTTTCTGGGGACACGTGATTCACCCTTTAAGTTGAAATAATGAATGCTACAAGTCGCGTCTCTTTTTCGCGATTCTATATAAAAAAAAGTTTTTTCATGGGAATGAGCGACTGACTTCAAAGCCTGCTTATTTGCCTAAATACTGAAAATGTCGAATAGGAGAATTGAAATTTCGTCATTGTTGTCATCCCCTCTCCCAAGATGAAAGTTATTCTGTCAATTTTAATGAAATTTTTATTAATTTTACAGGCCCGGTGTATATGTGTGAACCCTGTAATATAAAATTCAGCTCGTCTCGTACCCTGCAAGCTCATCAAACATATTATTGTTCCTCCAGGAAGGAAATGGGTGAGTGTACACGCATTTTAATAAAACATTCTTCATAGCTCCCGGTGGTTTCTTATTGCGGCACTACAACAACATGAATTCAAAAATTTACTACCACTCAATTCCACGGGATTTCCCTTGTTGTCTCTTTCTTATGATTCCATTTTCTCCATTTGCAAAACTTGCAAAAGTTTGCACACCTTGTTACTCAGACAAAAGATTTTCCTTTCATCCCTGCAAGACAATGGCGGTTAATTTGTCACAAAAGTTTCACAAGCACAATGTTTATATAAAATGTTAAATTTTTATAACTCCAGCCTCCAACTGTTTTATTGATTGTCTTCATTTTGATGAATATTCATTAGCAAGTGTCTCTCAATGCAAAATAACGACTTTCCTTTGTTCCAGATAAAGATTCTGAGGGCAAGAGCGAAAGTGGGGAAGGGGAGTTGAAGATTGACCTAGCAGGAAGGAAACGCGAGCGAGAAAGTTCAGGGGAAGAACATGAACTGTCAATTGACGAATCAGGAGCAGGTCCAGATGGGCCTGTGAACGGCGGACTTAATCAAGGCCCACTGGCAAACAAAAACATCAAGACTGGGAAGCTCTACTCTTGCAACTACTGCAGCTACTCTGCAGACAAGAAAGTGAGCTTGAATCGTCACATGCGAATGCACTCGGGAGGACCGCCGACGATTCAAAATGGAAACTCAAATGGAGAGGCTCCGGCGACTGGTAGTGTAGCGCCCCCTGGTCGGAATCCGGGCGAAGGCATAGCATCGGCAGACCGCTATTGCTTTGAATGTGAAATCCAATTCTCATCGTTGAAAACGTTCAAGGTTCACAAGCAGTACTACTGCAGTACCCGCCATGTGATGAAGGTCACGGCCCCGGCAGGAATCAAACTAGATGGAGCTCCAAACCCAGCACCTTCTCCACATTCTTCAAGTACTCCAGGTCCAAAGGCTTCAGGTGCTGGTTCTCCAGTGACACCGGAAGGTAGCCCGATCCCCATTGGCTCTCCCCTCCCTCCCCAACCGTTTGTCATCCTGCCAACAAATCCAGTGATAATTGTGCCATACTGCTTCATCCAAGGGGCATCCATCGTGCCCGGGAATCTACTCCCAAGTCAAAATGCCCTCGTCATTCTGCCAAATGGAAGTGTGCAGAGTCTGCCCGGGACGTCTCTACCCCTGCCAATGTCATTCCCATCTCCTTCCCATCAGCCACTTGGCTCTGGTTCGTTGGTAATGAGTGGTGCTTATGCCCACCCGGATATGGCAATGTCTCCCGGTAGTACCACAAATCCCACTAATCTCTCCCCACCTGGTCAGCAACACTCTGTTTTCAACGATCCTAAGGATGTCATTCGTCGTATCTGCGGTGGCAGCGGTGGAGCTCGGAACTCATCATCTGCCTCTGGGGAGACTGAGAATTCTCACCGGAGTCATCGAAGCAGCGTCAGTGAAAAGGACGGGACAGAATCTGCCCCTGAAACTGAAGTCACAGAAAGACATGGAGGAGATTCCAATGGGCCTGCCATTGATCTCACGCTCCGTAATTTTATCAAGTCGGAAGTCGAGGAGGAAGAAGATGAAAAAGAGAATCATCATCATCGTCGCATCGTTCTGGACACAGAAAATCCAGCTGGATTCTCATCCAGCTCAGTTCCGGGAGTCGGAAGTAATCAAGGTCAAGACGTGGTGGAACTAAGGACAGAGCTTAGTCGGAACAGTCCATCGAGGACTTCCCTTGGGAGCAGTGGGAGCACCCATAGCGGACGAAGAACCCCCCGGCCCCCTTCAATCAGCAGTTCGTGCTCTAGCTCACCAGCTCCAATTTATTCCTCAGAACCGAAGCTCAATGGACTGAAATTGAGTCGTGCTTATCCTAGCTTAAACTCTTATCCAGTTCATGGACATGGAGAAAGCTACACCAACGGCGGAGGCCCGAGATCAATGAGCAAATCAAAAGGAGGAGAACTCCTTGGACCGAGTAGGGTCAGCCGACTTGGCGCTGGTGCATCTTCTACTGAGAAAATGAACCCAATTGCCACTCAGCTCCCTGGAGGAGCGATTCTGACCACCGCCAGTAATCAGAGCTTGGCTGAGTTATTGATGTCCAATCCACCGGAACTTACAGAGAGTCTCGCCAAATTGAACTCACACTTGGTAATGAGCTCTGGAGGGAGTCCCTTTGACCCTGCTTCAATGATGGCAGCGGCCCGTTCCCTTCCAGCGGACTTGGCAATGACGTACCTTGCAAACATGCAGCATTCGATCCAGCAGCAGCAACAGCATCATCACCAACAGCTCCAAGCTGTCAAGCAACAGCAACAAGCTCATCCGCTCAAAAGAGGAGTCTGGAAATGCGTCGACTGTGAAATTGTTTTCTACAAACAAGAGAATTTTCTAGTTCACAAAGAGCAGTACTGCGCTTCCAGATCATCCGGGAATAACAATGAAATGGCCAAAGGACTCACAAAGGATAATAGGACCGGATCATTCAAATCCAAGGAAAGTCAAATGTCAAAGCAAGTTGAATCTATTGTCTCTACGAGAAGTTCATCGTCTACTGGAGAAGCATCACAAAGTCCACCACCGCCTCCACAACGACGGATTCCAAATCCAGGAGAAAGGAGTCCATTTTCACAACAAAAGTCTCCAGATACAACTTGTGCTTTGCCAATTGGCGGAACTGACAAGATCCAGCAGGGTGGTGAGACGATTCAAATTATAAGAGCCAAGTCGACATCACCAGGGAGTTCTTCGTCACGAAGTACTCCGAATCATATCAAGCCTGATCAGTCAGTGAGCACTACTCCAGCATCCCCCTTCCAATGCCAAAAATGTGGAGTCAAGTACAGTTCTTTGGACAATCTCAACACCCACCAGACCTTTTACTGTAACAAACATCCGGCAGTTGCTCCTGAATCTGTCAATAACGGCTCTTCCCCTTCCCCTGGGTTCCAGAGAAAGTCAAACTCTCCAATTTCTTTGGAGAAAGAGGCTCGTGGGTTCATTAAATGCGGCCGGTGTAGCTTGGCCATACCCGAGGAACAAATGAATCTGCATAAGCCCGTTTGTCATGGCCAACTCAACGGTGGTTTGTCCCTAACTCCCGGTATTTCAACTTCAAGCAATTCCGGGTGGAAATGTCCCTGCTGTGATACATACAGTCCCACCATGTCTGCAGCTCAGAAGCACCTTGAGACACACACAGGGATCCGTGCTTTTAAATGCGTCATCTGTGGCTACCGTGGGAATACGTTGAGAGGGATGCGGACTCACATCCGAATGCACTTTGACAAGCGCTTTTCTGATTTGCAAGAGGGAGACTACATTTCCTGCATCACAGCGACGGATCTCGACTCGACTGGTGCTGGACCGCAAAGCAGCCCAACCTCAATCACTACCGGCCCAACGGGAACTGTCAACGGAGCTTTAAACGTAATTAAAATCAAAAGTTTCCTCTTTGATCGCCTAATAATGAGGTTTCACTAACCGGATTTGTTATTTCTTGTAGAAACGAAGGAGCCGTGCTACCCTTGTGGGATGATGGGTTTAGAATCTATGCAATCTAATAGGCTCTTCTTCTAAACGATCAAGAACCATGTTTCAAACTCATGTCATATAAGAAGTTTTCAATTCAAGCTCCTTTAGAAGGGGCTTTCATCCGATCATTTTGGTCTGTGTCTGTGCGACTGTCGTCATTTTCAACTTCTATTATGATGATAATAGTGCCAAAGTCTCAATAAAAAAAGTCAACTGCGCCACTCTCAACATTCAAAGTACTCAGGCGGTAGGTTAGAAAGTAGTCCTTAAAGTCTAGCCCTTAGAAGGAAGTGTATGTAAATCTATAATACTTTTTCTCAATGTTATTCTAGAATTTAGATCTTATGCACTACCTTACGCGCGCATCGAAGGCCAATGTCTGCGCTTTGTAGTACTGCTTCGCTTTTGAATTGGATTTTTAACCTAATCCTTTCTTTTTTTTAAAAAAAAAAGTCATTGTTTTGAGTCATTGTTATAGTTCACTTGCACCTACTTTCTCCATATTAACTTTCCATGTGCAATAGAATAGAAACTTTCCTTCTCTTAAGGGGAAAGTTACGTTCCAAAGGGTGTTCCAGGGAAAGCCCAAAAGTTTATTGTTACAAAAATAGTCACTCGAAATTAAAATTTAAGCCCAGTGTACAAATTGTTACCATTTTAATCCTTCAGTCTTCTTTGAATATTTAAATATTTTGAAAAATGTTTTTATTTGCTTTATTTCAGTTCATTCAGCTTCTGTTTTTATGAGCTGTCGGTGATAGTCACCTTAATTATAGTAAACAATCACATTCTACAATCAATGTTAAGCTATAATGTTATAAAAGCGTGATATATAGTCATATAATATCACAACTTTATTTCCGGTTGTCGTGTTTTTACGTAATTTGTTCCACAACGTCCTCTCTTACTTTTGACTTTCTGCGCCTTTACCCTTTGGAAAGTGACAGCACCGGAACAACTGGCGCCTAAACCTTCTCTCCATCTTTAAAAGACATACAACAAAACTTTTTTTTATAGATGCGGCAGTGTAAAAGAAAACTTTTGCCATTTTTCCGTATCAGCTTTTCCAAGATTGCAAACTTTGCAATGTATCATACCGAATCTGATCTTATCAAAATGGGAATATTTGACTGTTACGTTAACGTTGGTTTGTTGCTTTAACCCATTTGTCTCAATAACGTCTTAAAAACGTAGCCTCGAATCTCACATTTCATTGCTTATCGTAAACTCCAGGGGATGTGGAGGAACTGCAACTTTCATTTGATGGCAAAAAAGCTCCATAAAGCTTCGGCTTGTTTCAAAACAAGCCTTGCATATGTTAGTTTCGAGTATTGTTTCATCCAATTTAAGTATCGTTTGAATCGTCATATTTTTATCTCAGGACAAACTTTTCATTGAAAAAAAAAGTTTATTTCCCTTTAAGCTGCGTGAGAACTTTCCGTCTACTTGAGTAGACAGTAGAAGAAGAAGGAAGTAGTAAATTATCAGTCCCAATATCTGCATAATTTGGAAACTTTTCGATATGGTGGTGATAATAGGACTTTTGTAGTGTAAAGGGAGGATTTGAAAACCCAAGTCATGCTCGAGTGGACTTTCACTCCTGAAAAGTGAAAGTTTGATTGTGAAAGTGAGGATTTTAGGCACGATTCGCAGGAACCTCTGGTAAAGTAGTAATGCTACCACGAGATATTCTTCATATGAAATGATCCTTTACTCGAGAGTAGCAAATTCAATTGATTCAAACACGCTTTTCCTCTCTTGCGAAAATGAACGGCAATTCCATTTTATTACAATTTCATTCCATCTTACATTCAATTTTTGCTCTGCAAATTGGACACTGGCGTACAATTTCCGAGGCTCGTGCGGATAATGGAATCTAATTTCTCTACATATTCTCTACCCTTAAGGATCTTATTAGCTTTAATGCCATTTGTGACAGAGTATACTACCAAAGAATGCAAGTGTAATGTCTAATTTATTCACAGAAAGTCTAGTGTTGCCTCCCCATTAATCAAGGTTGGGTTGAATGGCAATTAATTCTGTTCCACAAGCACAAGTTTTTCAATGTGCTTTGAGTCGAAAAATAAAGACTACTTGGAGTTATAAATTCACGCAAAGGATTAAGCGTTAAAGCTTCTCATTTGCAAAATTGGGGATGAAACTTAGTCCCCTGCTGCCTTTCACCACAGTCCACAGGAGGTTTAAGCCTGAACTTTGAACGCAGTTGGAAAGACGCCATTGGGAAGTCTTGGAAAGAGTAAAGAGTCTTGGTGTGTGTGTGTGGCATGGTGGCTATTTGGTCCATGTCCAGGTCATCTCCCGTCGTGGGTGGATTCGGAAGCCGTTTCTAATAAATTAGGACTTTCCTCCACACGCGCGCGTGTGAATTTTCAAAGATAAAATTCGACTCTGGTACAAAGGTGGAATGACAGGTACCGTTCTCTCGTATCTCTCTCAATCCTAAAATGCTTTTGGCAGAGAGCACCGATCGAAGGTCAACGAGTGCATTTTCACTCGTACCAGAAGCACAAGACATTTAAAGAGAAATGGGCAAAAGGTGAATAATATAAGAGCAAGAGTCAACCCCAGGGGACCCATTTTGAAGACCAGCTAACGTTCCTGTCTGCAAATAAATAAGTCCATTATAACTCAACCGACGGAGTCACTTTTGTTTGAGTTTTCTCAGAAATCCTTGATGGGATTGAGTGTAAGGTGATGCTTCCCTGCTGTTCGGAGCGACTTTGAAACTATTCAAAGTGTCACTCTCACAGTAGCAAATAAAAATTTTTTGAAGGAAATGTGATCCCGAGAGTCAAGGGATACCACTTTTCTTTTGGATTTGGCTCCTTGCATCAATGTTAATTGGATAGTGAGTGGCACGCGTGGCGTGGACCTATATGCATGAAAATAATCCGACCTTGTTCTCCTTGGCCTTGGATCACGAGCAGCTTTTGGATCACGAGCAGCTTTCCAAGCTGCTGACAACTGTCGCCGTCGTCACTTTATGCTTCAAACACTTGAAACTTTTTAGGACATTGGAGTGTAAAATTTGCACCGCCTAGTTGAACAAACCTTAACAAAGTAGGGCTTTAGTTTATGTCCTTGCTACCACAGAATCCAATATTCTGAACCACATCATCGTTTCAAGCCTCTTCAGAATTCTTTACCGCCGTCGTTCTAATAATTCAACCAATGGTCCGGCAACCCATCTCTGGACAATGGGAAACTGGCACAGCCAAGTTTTCCAGCAGCTGGACAGAAGCTGGACAGCATAAGAGATTGACCCTTAGATTGGAGTCCACGCCCATCCACTGTATGGTACAAACACCATTAAAACCGAGGTTGAGGAGGAAAACGTTAATTTGAAGTTGGAACAAAAGTGCCTTGGATTTTATGCTGACCACTCAAGTTTACGATGATCCGAAAACACATTTGTTCTTGCATGATTTGCATTCAAACTCCATTTGTACTATGAAATGGGAAAATGTAAACCAACTGGAAAGGACGGTCACGGACGTCTGGTATTATCCATTGTGACAACCGGAGGATTTCAAATGCATTTTTCCGGTTTTATTTGCAAAAGAAACGTTGAGGGAATGAAGCATGGATTACGACTCTAGGGAAAACAGAAGTTGAACGGAAAACTTTTATGGCCCAAATTTTAAGAGCATGAAATGAACCGTGATGAAGGTTTGTTTCTCAAGTGGCATGAAATGTAACCTAAAGGACAAAATAATGTCACTGACCTTTTTCTGCATTTGTAGAATGAATTGCATGCTCTGTGGTAATATTGGAAATTAATAACCACACCTGGATTTCGATAAGAGGAGGCAAAGGGAAATTACAGGTAAGGTGGAGAAACCTATTTAAGTATCGAGCGTGTGGCATCAGACGCACATAATTTATCCAGTTCCTTTTTTCACTCTCCAGGAAAACATTTTGATTTTTGTTTACGATTTCCTAGATCACAAATCTCCAAGAATCCACAGTGTAAACACTCGTACTCTGGAATTGGTTTCTCACCCACGTTTTTCTAAACTTCAAAAACATTCCTTTTCAGTGTCAACTCGAATACAAATCACAACAAAGGCAAAAGGAAACAATTCTTTGCCCTTATTTTCTCTAACCTTTGGAAATGAAAGTGATTTTTAAAAAAAAAATTCTATTGTACCCTTTTTTACAAAAGAGTTGAAAATCAAAACTGAATAAACCGTAGTAACTCGGGTGTAACCAAGTAGCGAACGCTGTAAAAATGTTTGAAAATGTAACGCTAAAAAAACTTAAAATGTTTGGAAAATGTAGAAAAAAACCTTTTTGACGTTTTTGACATTTAAAAGTCAGCCCAAGGTCACGGGGTTATGTATATGAGTATAATAGTTGGAAAGGCTTTGGTAATACCTGTCGATAGACACCCTACATGCTATATATCAAGGGTAAAAATTAGGGTGACCTTGACCTTTGACATGGAAGGAATGCCAATATGGCTTGAATGAATTCATTGTTGCATTGACAAAAAGGTGTCCTCGTCCTGATTGAAAGATGACAGACAGACACGACAAAAGATAAAGTAGTTTCTATGCTAGTAATTGAAGTTTCAAACTATGGAGATGAAGGATAAAAGCTTAATTATTGTTCTTCGTGAATTAAATATGACGTCGTTTGAATCTGGCATTATCGTAATCGTGTCATTTCCACGACTAGCTGATCACACATGCTAACAATAGCAGAGACTTAATTACTCGACTTGATGAGCTGAACTTAAGAATCCCTCATCCGGTGTCATCCATTCAACCAGACAAAGAAGGCGCTAAACTTCCATCCCATCATCATCATTCTATGACGGTGATTGTTCAAATTGTTCTTGGAAAAGTTGATGTCTGAGGTTCCAACAATGGATCTCAAGTGACGCAGTTCCTTGATTGCCTTCACTACCCTCACTACTCCGTCCATTTTGTTTTCCGCAAGTCCAAGTCTATCACTAAAAGTGACAGCAAATGTCGGCCTATTAGACCCGTGTTTAATGGAGAAAGGAAATACCTTGATATAGTCCACACACCCTCTCCTGTGGTCAAACGTCACTGCCGTTTAATAAAACTGCCCGGTCAGGGGGAAATTGAGTTTTTAACTTTAAACGTATAAAAGTGTGTGTCGTGTTTTCTGGTGAAAGCTCAGGATTAAAATCTTTTCCAAATAAAAACTTTTCTTTCTAAGAAGGTTTGAGCCCCAGTTGGTGGGGGATCTGAAAAAGTTTAATAATGCAGTTTCCATTTGCGAAGCTTTGAGCATTATTTGTAGCTCAAGGTTTAAGTGTATACGTTGAATTTCCAGAGTCTACTTTCTCCGTTGCCTTGATGTATGAATTCAATTGGAAGGAATTACTTTCCCTCCTGGAAACTAAAGGATGGGGATACGACGAAAAATGGACACATAAAATCCTCTTCCTTGAAAACCAAGATTTCCTATTGATTTTCTGTTTCCTTCTTCAGTTTTATATGACAATAAAAACGTTACAATGAGTTCAAGTAGTAATTTCTGACCCAAATACCTACATTCGTGTGCAGATTTTTAGTATTCTGAAGTTTAATGTGATTAAAAGGGGCATTACAAAGTTTTGGAATTAGCCCCTTTGGCCCTGTGCCAATTGCAATTTTCCATTTGTTGAAAATTACAGCACATAACGTCGAGAGTTTATCTTTTAAAAATCCCATTAAATGATAATGAGAGTTCCTCAATCAATATCGTAGACCGTGCGGGGCTCCTCCGTCTCCTCAAATGGAAGAACCAACTGTTCACCTAATAAATCGTTAGCTACGTGACGATTAGAATAAAATGCATACACCTGAAGCCCCTAGGTTTAATTATAAGTCCATTATGAATTCATCCTAAAATATCCCTTGTAAGCATCCATTAGAAAAACCTATAATATCGATTCAGGCCTCATATGTGCCTTCTATTCCCGTACTTTCAATTGAAAACGTTGTTACCACAAAACTACCATTTAGTTGACTAAAATTAAGCTTTAAATGTCGCCACTTAATACCTTCTGGAGTTTGTTATTAATTCCCTACTGTTTGCGTGGACTTGAGTTACGTGACATTGGGCGAGGCTGTGGACTTAGGCAATAGAATTTCTAAGAACAAATGTCAAGATGTCACATCCTGATAGCATTATCTGTCATGCCTTTAATTAAAAGTTAAACTACCAACACTACAACATGCAGGTTTTTAAACGAGGTTTTTAGTGGTCCAACATGAATGGATTTCTCCCCGAGTAATTCCCAATAAATGCGGGTTTCCAGTCCCTGTTTCTTCAAGCGTATCGTTCCCTGTAGTAATTTACTGTAGCAAAAGCTATATTTTGGACTAAATCCTTAAATGAAATGGAATATCACGGCTATGAAGATGAGAACCTCGTTTATAATGTGAAAAGCAAATTAAGTCTAAAGGAGTCCTACCGAAACAACGGGAAGGAGATGCTTTTGTCGTTAATTTAACGAGGAAATCTTAATTAAGGGATTCAATCAAGGATTCCTAGTGAGGAAGAATGCGGATTTAAGATTACAAAGCCCGGGTTGTTAATGACCTTGACATTATCACGGTGTGGACCATCTGTTGAGCTTTTTTTTATTCAGCATTATAATATAATGAGTCTTCCTTTCAGCGCGCGTTTTAGCACAACTGGAGCTTTCACTAAAGCTTTCTTCATCATAAAATTTTCATTAAGAAATGACGTCTAAGCTATAAAATTAATGCTGTGTTAAACGACTAGCCTGATTTATGTTAAACAGGCTCTCTTCCTTCTGCCTTCTTCTTACCTTCTATCACTACTTGAATGAGTTCAATAAATTCTGGCTTTATGTGTTATATAATTCACAAGGGTCATTGACCTTTACTGTTTAATACAGCCTTATATAGCTAATAACCAGCTATAAATAAAACCCTCGTGGTTTAAAATTCGGCCAATCAGAGAAACCAAAATCAAGAACACTAAATGGATTGATAAATGTGTTCCAATTATTTGTTCGTATACAATGTATACAATACTAGAGCCAATTACAATTTAATTATACACCTGTGAATAATCACACTCCTTTCAAGTCTCCTTTTATCAATTCATTTCATCATTTTCCATAGGCGTGCTTTTGGCTGCAGCGCACTTTAGGTGATTGGTTTGTTTCAAACAGGAAATTGTATTGGAAGCACGTGACTTGGATCCGAAATGTCAACAAGTCCAATTAATTATGAACCAAGTTCTTGTTGGCCTTCGTCAAGGAATCATCGCAGTAAAGTGAAGAACCTTTTTCTCGTCAATTGATTGATTCATGCCGCTGACGAGTTGGACCACAAAATGACCGCAAATGATCCATTTCGAGGTCGCGTTGTAACATCGGGGACATGCGGAGCTTATTATGCTGGTAGCTTAAGTACGTTGTTAGCCTGTAGCTTTGATATAGGGAAAGCCACTTAATAAAATTACAGCTTTTATTGTTCCTAGCGTTGATACGGCTTAGGGCGTTATTAAAGACAAGTTGGCCGCAGCTTAAATGTCAACTCGCCGTCCTTGAGTGGTGTCCATAATAAATTGAAGTAGCAATTCCTATGCTTGTTAAATCCTACGACAGAAATTTTTTAAAAGAGACTTGTTTTCCTCAAGGGGGCTTGGGTTGAAACTTTTGATCTTTGTGAGCTACTCTCTGGAGAAACTGGACGTCGCCTTGTTCCAACAGATTTCACAAAGGAACAATGCCGTGCATCTCTCTTGCTTTTAATTAGACGGCAGATTGGGTTGAGGTTTCTTTCGTTCCTGAAAGTTTTAACTGGAGCACTTTAAGGTTGACACTGTCATAAAATATACGACCAGTTCCAGTGAAAGAGTTAAAAGCGTAAACAAAAAGCCAAGTTTACTGGTGTCTTCAACATAAAAAGGGAAACATTACTTTCATCCCACTTAACTTTTAACTTTCTTCGTTCTGGATTTGTAGAAGAATAATAGAGAAATGGGATCAAGACTTTGTGTAAACAAAGCATAAGGAAAAACACCAGAAAATAAGGCATCGCTTTCACCCAGTCCCTTTTGTTTTCTCTCCCCCATCCTAATCTTAAACCTTATTTTAAAAGTCAACTAAAAGTGTCTTCTGCTCTCCATCAGGAGCTAAGAGTGAAGGGATTTGGAAGCGCCAGCGCGAGTTAAAACCTCGAGAATTTTTGGGCGATGGGCCCAGAAGTTCTTTTCATTTAGAGGTTGGAAGGACACTTTGAATCACTTCACGGAAGTGGGTGCACAGTGAATCATTTGAACAAGTTCTGTGGACAGTTGATGGTTGGAGGTGAAAGCAAATATCAGACAGTGACACACGCAAGTGACGCCAAAGTACATAAAGCCCACGCCGGAACGAAACTTTCACCATTCCTGTCAAGATTTCGGGGCTGGGAGCAGACTTTCCTCTCTAGTCGCTCGCTCATATTTTTTGGTTAGTGCAGTAAGAGATAGGCTTCATGATAATAGTCAAGAAACAGAAGGGAGGAACTTTCTTTAGTCACAAATTGATTCTGTTTTAACAAAGTAAAAGACTTTCCTTCACAAGAAGCAACTCAATAAGCCATTCCCTGTGGGACAAAGTGAAGAAAGCTCACATTCCACAAAAGCATCTTTGCAAGACTTTCTTCATAATACATCAAGCTAGGCTTCTGTCTTCATTTTCATCATGGACGGACTCTGTAATGAAACGGCAGCATTGCTCACCCGCTCACCGGAAATTGATCTCACAGACTCAACCTTGCTTCCACATCCATTCGAAGACCAGCGGGGGATGCAAGAATTCTATGATTCAAACTGCACTTCACCGTTCAACATCACTGCCGAACTCTACGATCCAGAGTACTACTCATACACTTACCGGATCATCGGGACATTTTTCCAAGGAATAATCTTCCTGGTCGGAGTCGTTGGCAACATCCTCGTCGTCCTGGTGGTAGCTAAGACAAAAAGTATGCATTCCCCTACCAACTGTTACCTCGTTAGCCTAGCAATTGCGGACATCATTGCCCTCGTAGCTGCAGTTCCGAATGAGATTATCTTTTACTATTTAATTGGCGATCGTTGGGTCTGGGGGGAAGGAGGCTGTGCTGTCTTTACATTCGCACAGTATCTAGGGATCAATGCATCGGCCCTGTCGCTAACAGCTTTCACCGTCGAGCGGTACATTGCCATTTGTCATCCGATGAAGGCCCAGACCATGTGTACGGTCAACCGGGCCAAAAAGATTATCCTCGGAGTCTGGATCTTTTCAGTAATCTACTGCGGACCCTGGCTCACCCTCACTAAATTAAAGCCAATCCCCTACAAGGGATTTGAGGACGTAATGAAATGCTCGTTCAAGCTCGGTAGGGAAACGTACTTGTACATTTTCCTATTTGACTTGATTGCATTCTACATCCTGCCGCTGCTGCTGTCGATGATCCTCTATGGTCTCATGGCTCGGATACTTTTTGCAAGTCACAGTGTCAAGGCGTCCATTGGCGGTGGTGGGAAGAATGGCCAACTCACAATGAGTGTGGACTCTACTAAAACAAATGCAGCAAGGACACAGGTGAGAAAAATGCTAATTAAATACTTTTCACGTGTCATCCCTTACCCTCACCACAGACTCAAATCCCTCTTATTAAAAGCAAAATTGCTGAATAATAGGACAAAACTACGCCAATTCACTTTGATAATGAGGGGAAAGGCTTTTTTATGCTTTTAACAACCCTTGCTTTCTCCTGGGTTGAAAGTTTTTTGGCGAAAGAATGAAAAACTTTTACGGCATTATAAACTTTCGTTTTCGGAAAGCGACAGCCAGCGGTTTAGATTTTAGCTAAAAATGAAAGCCGGAAATTTTAATGCGACATACTGTGCTTCACAGGTAAAAATGAAAAGTAATTTTCGAGAAAACTAAAAAGTTTCGGGGGTTTCTCTTTTCTTCACTTGAATGGGCCAGACGTACACATTTCCTAAATTTAAAAGCAATTAATCCCAAAATATTAAGTTTCTGAAACATGTCGTGCCGCTGAAGCGAACTTTATTACATTTTCTAATTATAGAATCCTAGATCAAGCAAATCTGAGGAGCATAGTGGGCAAAGTTTTAATGAAGGATGAAGGAATTAGATTCAAAGAAATGTGTTGACATTTTACATAGGGAGAACTACGACTCAAGTCTGAGCAAATGTATGAGTGAAATTGAGAACTTTTAATCGAATTACTCAATTTAAGCCAATTTAAATGTAACAGATGCATGTGGCAGTGCTGAGGGTTTGCATTAAATTAAATGATTTATATGTCATAAGACTGATGTCGGCAATCCGGACTTTGATTAAATGACAATTATTAAACTTCCTTGAAGGATGCGAAAGTGTCAGATTTCCATCTGGGACGGATATAAAGACGACTTTGAAACTCTGAAGTTTGGAAGTTGACATTTCTCAGAGTCGTAATTTACTCTACTCTACCCTTTAATAACTTTCCGGAGATCAAAGGTGAATTCGAGATTGAGGAAGTTTAAGATATAAGTTTCACAAGAGGCCAAGTGGGTCTCATTAAAATAGATCCGGACGTGTGGCCGTAAAAAAGATTTCAGTAAAACAAACTTTAAGAAATTTAATTCATTCCAAAGTCGGGGAGCATTTGTGTGTACTTGCATATGTTAAGAGAGTCGTTAAAACCGAGATATTGGGAAGACTATTTTTAGTATTTTATCCCGTGTATCTCTTTCTTCAAATTATTATGATTCTGCAGTTCTAAGTAGACTAGTCGATGATACTCGAGGAAAAGTGTTAGTAAACAGACCTGAGTCAAGAGGCAGTGTGTCAATGGCAAGTGGATCGGAAAAATAATGCAAAAAGTTTTCTTAAGGGTGGAGTATAGCAACAGCCGTAGGTTTTTCAAAACCATGTTACCTTTATAAGGTAAACTGAAGAAAAGTGCATGTGAATTCTAAATAGCCTTGAATCTAACCGTTCTTTAGCCTTTATTTAACTATTATTACAATATTTCAAGAAATTAACGTAAATGCTGAAGCTCCTGAGGGACAAAGCGGAAAGGGATACCCTATTTAATCACACTATCACGGTTATATATTATTTAAGCAACTCAACTATTAACAAAATACTTCTTACTAATAATTCAGAATGTAATTAAGCTAATAATTTTAAGCATTCTTAAATAAAATATAGACTAGCGGCTCCATATAGATTTTGCGTCTGCGCGGAGTTAACATATTAATAAAAAGAATTCTGCTCGTGTTGCTCTAATTATCTTTTATAGAAAACTGGCGCTGCGCCCTTGGTCCTTCGCTTGGCAAAACTGCGCTCGCGTGGAAACAATTTTTTTGATTGGTGGGCGGCTGGGTGAATGGAGCCGTTTTTTATAGAAGCCAACCCTTTTTAGATTATTCTAAAGTTAAGATTTTAAAATGGGTTCGTCCAAATCCAATCCAACATCTATAGGTTAGAATTTTCTAATCGTTTGCGCACATCTAAGCTACTTGGCTGATTAAAAGTTATTTCCTGCTCAACTTTAGGGAAAACTTTAAAAGAAAACGAAAATTAGGGAATGAGCAAAGAGTAGCTTATGGTGGTATACCTCACCCTTAATCTTTCTTTTGCATAACGAAAAATCCTAAGCTTAGTGCCAATTCCTGAGTCCATAAAATGATCATGGACGGATTAACTTTAAAGGTATGAATTAAGTCCCATAAGTCAAACTGGAAATCACTTTCCGTGAATATTTTAATGAGTTAAATTACTCAAGCATGTACTTATTCATTTATCATCGCGTAGGAGATGAAGGTGTCAGATTCAAAAGTTTTCTGAACCATTAAACAGGTCTTTCACCATTATAATTTAGAAATAGGATAAGTCTGTCAGTACAGTGGGCTCCTTTACACCCTTTGTGTGGAGAAAATTGCTTTCTTTTTCGGAAGAGAAAAAGAAATGCACACAGCATACACACGTGATTTAACATTCGGATAAAGAGACACAAGCGACATTGCACAAAGACTAAGGACACATCACCGTAATGCAGAGATAGATTTGTCAACCTTTGTTCTCCGATGCTTGAACTCAAGACTGAAAGGAAGGGACCATTTATCAATCCAAAACTCGGCGCTTTTCCGGGCTTGAAAGTTAAAAAGAAAGTCGGGGGAATATTAAATGACAATTTGACACCGTCTCCTTTAAAACCTAGAAATAGAAACCTCCGTAAAAGCGGCAAATTGAACAAAGCACGCCATATTGCCATGATTTTCCCTATCATGGTTACAAATCGATATTCATTCCAAATTCATAGGATAAAATAATTGCATTGTTTTTCTTTTAAAATAACTTCATAATCTATAATCTGCAGGGATCTGAGGGCCCGAAAAAGTTAGCAACTTCGTGTAGCCATAGCGAGCGAATGTTCTCTAGGAAAATTAAATTTGAGACATACGAGAACACACGGCCATTGAAACTTTAAAAGTATACGGGTGATTGATTGAGCTGAATAGGTTTACTATATACTAAATTTGAACTTTTGACATGGAAATATCAATGACAAACTTTGCGTCCCTGAACCCTTTGGTAGACAAAGTTCACTTTACTGCTCACCACAGGAGGCTGTGGTGACTGATGAGGTTATCTCTGTGTTAACTTTACGAGAGTAATTCATTACAAAGGAGACGGGAAATGCAATAATCCGAATAACTTTTTGTCATTTTCGTGAAAAAAAAAGCATAGAGAAGCCAATGCAATTTGTATCTAAAGAACGTCACTCCAGACGTCTTCGAATCAGACAATTTCTTTGTATCCACAGTTGATTAAACGCAAAGAAGGTCTAGCCCTGTGATTCGTTTTTCGTTGTTTACAATTTCATTCTATTTTGGTCAATTCCTTTCAATTTCCGAACCCACATAATATTGGGATTGAGCTGATGAAAGGAAGGATCTTAACTATTGCGTGTGTACCTCGTGCTTCTTTTTCGAGGCCTCGGAAATGTAAACTTTTGTGACAAACCATAGCTCATCGCCATTGATAAAAGATGTTGTGCATTCTGATGCCAAAAAAATGCAGAGGTTCTAAATCTCCGTATGAGTAATGAATAGGTTGAGGAATATAATTCTAGATCATTGGCAAACTTCTGTTTGATTCGAAGCCAAAACTACATGGAAAGCCACAGAAAACTTTGTTATGTACTTTTAAGCAGACGACTGTGACTTGTGTGACAACTCTTAAGCCCGATTAATCTGGTGATGGGTGTGACAACTGATCTCTGGCAGATTTCAAGCTGTAAAGTAGTAGAGTCCTAATCAAAATTAGGTTCCACCAGAGCACTCATTTCTTGATATCCTAAACCCTCCCTCTTCACCTCTTTAATTTTCCAAAAATAATTTAAACGGGCGCGTATAATAAGAGTAATTGTGCCCTCTCGTCAATCACTGTTAATTGAATCAAAGACTCTCAGGGAAGTTTCGAGTGTCCCTTGAGCAAACAAAAGGGATCTAATTAAGGCTAGTCCCTCCATCATAAATCTGTGCTCATTTGGAAACTTATGAGGGCCACCTTTACGGAAATTAACAACCCGGGATCCATTCATTCCTTTAAGTTTTGGGAACTTTCAACTTTTAGCAGCAGGGTAATAAAAAGGTCAACAGCTTAAAGAAGGGAGAGCTAAATTATAAGCGCTGGCTTGGTCAAAAGACGCTCTTTTCAATGGCCACACGCGCGTCACTACACCTTAGCAACCAAGTTACAAATTGTATACAACCTTGTTTTTCACAGTGTGGTTTACAACATGTCCAAATTCTTTAGAATTGAATGCTATCCAGTAAACAATTTGCAATATATTCTCATATGTGGGCCTGATGAGAAAGTTTTCAAAGGGGAAAGTTTTGATACTTTGCAGTAAAACTTTCTTTATGAAATCGCATTGAAATAAGTTAAACAGAAACTCAAAGAATGTTAAGGGCTTTTCTCTCCTGTCACTTAAGAGGTTGAACGCAACTGACACAAAAAGAAATTCAACGATTCAACCAACTTGTAAAATGGATTCTAAAAAACTAAAATGAATGCAATGTTTTACAAATTCTGGCTCTTTTGATTTATTTTTAATTTTTTATTATTTAAATTGACAAGATTCTGCAGCAAGCTGCTTGAAGGCAAGGATCAAACTTCCTGTTACTTCTAGTGTTGCTTTTATGTGCGGTTTTGATGTTCGAACGGAAGTTCGAAACGACTCTGGAAGACATCAATATTGAAAATATTTACCCTTTTTACAGTCCAATTCTCAATTTCCATTAGGGCTGTGGTTTAATAAATCCAATAAAAACGGTTGTTCCAATATAAATTTGACCTGTTGCTTTTGCAAATATTTTTTATGACAAGGCTTTCCTTTTAAGCGACAGAACCGGATATTGACCATATAAGCCTGTTCAAACACTTTTATTAAAATGGACAATGACTTTTGCACTGTTGACTTTTCCTTACTGCCTTTCAGGTTGTGAAGATGCTCGTAATGGTCGTGGTAATATTTGCGGTGCTTTGGCTTCCTTACCGCGGAATGGTGGTCTACAACTCTTTCGCAGCCATGTTTGGAAAGGAAACGTTCATGGACTTGTGGTTCCTGATGCTCGCAAAAACCTGTGTCTTCATCAATAGGTAATGATACCAATCCCAGTTTCTATAAAAATGGCAAACCTCATTCAATATGTTGATTCAATATGTTGAATTGAAGTTATATAGTCTAATTTATACAAATCTGTCGTGTGGTTTGCGTGTGTCAAAGAAAACCTGGGCATTCAATAAAGATTGGAAAAAGATAGGATTTTAGGAGCTAACAAGCTGACGCCGTCGCAGGCAGAGATACAAAAAGCGTCTCCTTATTACGGCCCACTAGAATAAATTGTCGACTGACTTGTCAAGCGAAAGTGTCTTGTACAGACCAACGTTCAAGTTCCGATCTGAATCAATAATCAAAGACTCAGCCCTAGCTCCAAAGCTCTAGCCCATTTACGCCATATAGATTTACGATTTAGGCCGTTTTTCTAAGCACTGTTTAACTTTTTAGCTAAACCTCAATGGGACACGTAACTCCGTTCTATAACTCTGGGAAGCTTGATTTACCATCTAAGATTTCAACCCTTTTAATCTCAAGGGTGATATTCGTCTTTATTTAAAAAGTATTGGCTGACATTTGTGCCCCTTTATAATTTAATTATTGAAAATTTAAAGGTTTAGGAGATGGTTAAAGTGCGCCATTAGCCTCAAGTAGGGCCGCAATAATTTAACAACGGTCAGCCTTTATACCTAAAGGGAAAGGTATTTCATCCCCGACACTTCAAGTCTTGAGAATTCCTGAGTGAAAGTCTTTTGTGAAAGCTCACTAAGCATTTGAGGGGTTTCATGAAATATTTTCTTCAAGGAGGAATGAGTTAACAATTTCGAAAACAATGAGGTTCTCTTAAAGTTATTTGAAGGTTGTCCCCAAGTCCCAGATTAAACAAAGGTCCCAAGGAATTATAGAAAAGGAATCCCTTCTAAAAACCTTTTATGATATAAATTATTCTACTAAGAGGAAAGGGAATGAAAGTCTCCTTTCTTTCTCGATGTCAACGTGACTCACATCCTATATCCCTAACGTCGTTAAGCCAAAAAGTAATAACTTTCATTATATTCTCTCGATTTCCAGCTGCATATCAAGGAAAAGCAATTTCGCATATTCCTGCAACTTTTGCACAATCTTACAAAGCGGATTTCAACCGGATTAACTCTCATCCAAACCCTAAGATGAATTTAATAGCGAAAGCGCTGTAAGGGGCTGTTCTCATTCACTGACTTGGAACCTCATAAAATTTTTTAGGTGTTTAGAAATACCTCAAAGGTGTTACTCGTTTTCTAACAGAGAGCTACACATAAACTTTTTTCCGTGACTGTACAGATTCCTTTAGGCTGATTCATGAGTAATGGCTTTCTTTTGGTGAAAGTAACACGTAAACCTTCCTCCGCATTACAATCATTCCTGTCATATTTCATGTCAAAATGGAAACCAAGGAAAAAGTACCGTATTTTTCAAGAATTGGAATATCACCTCATTTCCTTTCACTTCAACTACTCAAACTTTTGCTATTCATGACTAAATTGTCCAGGCGGATTCCCAGACATGGCCGTATGTAAATTTTATTAAGGTCCTTTAGAGAGTGAAACTTGTGATTGAATACTTATGCACAGGAAATTCCACTTTCTCAGGGAAACAATTTTTTCGATCAATTTTTCTTATCGGCCTCACCCGTTTAGCCTATTTGGAACATGTGTGAAATTACAAGGGCATAGCGGCCACGTTTAGGGAAGCGTGACTTTGTAAATGACAGGGGAGATGAATTACGCATTCAAGCTAGCTTCGACGCTGAAGGTTTGAGCTCGATTAGCTCTTTTTCTAATCTATACAAAATCTACCGTTAGTAGGAAAAGAAGCTTATGGGATGAAGCGTGTAATCATGATTACCAGGAACTAGCAAAGCACCAAACATATTGAAAAGCTGAGTGATGGTACACGTACTGTACCATATACGCAGAAACCCACAAGAATGTGTATTTCAGTTGTTCCAGAATTGGAACAAATAATTTGAGTTTGAAGTATATGCTCAAGCCATATTTGATTAGATCTTGGATTAAATTAAACTCTGGCTGGTTGAATGATAATTTGATTAGAATCCGACATGCAGATGCACAAGTGGAAGGCAAATATATCCCGAGCGAAGGCTAATTTCCATTTGAAATGGAACTTTCTCCTTCCCCCTTTTGTTTTCTATCGTCTTCCTTTTGGCGTTTTAGACGGTAATTGTTCTTTGCATAAAGATGGCGGAGCTTCTTAAGCGAACCAGTTGAAAATATGTGGTGTGCTTCTGTCTTTCTTCCAAGCCACAAGGTTTTATATTTTCCGCTTCGTTTGGGACCGCCACCACTCGCTCCCTTATTAATCATACTTTAATGTATTAAAACCAAGAAATAATACGATTAGCCCCTAATTCCTTTTACCCGGAAATTCCAGAAGTGAAAGTTTAAAATATGCTCCGAGTATCTTAGAATCTTTAAAGTACCGACAGAGTCCTAGTTAGAGAGCTTTTATAATAGCGCTCTTGGCCTTTGTTATTTTCTGTATTAATTTTAAAGCTTTTAAGAACCTCCTCCTTCCTTGGAAAGTTCTAGATTCCAAAATCTATTTGCTTCGAATTTCATTTGATTCTGCACCCTGGCCACATAGTCAATAAAAAGAAACAATTTCAGTAAAAGGTAGAATTGCTTTCAATGTCTCTATGTGATGGAGGTCTTAATTTTATTTTGATTTTTATGTCACTCTGGTCTAATGATGGGGATACTAAAAACGACTAGACATTGTACTCTGTAGTCTTTTACCAAATGCAGTTAACCTTTCTTTTGCTAACAACTTTACCCTCAATTGCAATTCTGAAGAGAATAGCAGATCGTTATGGACTGGAGATAGAGAGAGGGTTTAAATTGCCTAACATAAAGACACACACACAACGTAACTTCTTGGAAACGAAATCCCTGATTTTCTTGTGGATAACAATCCCCTTTTCTATAATGTAAAAGTCTAATTCGTGACTAATAGGTATTACTCAACAGCCAATTTTTTCGTATCCATGACTGAAATTGTTTCTTAGGAGGAAATCAATACTCTTCCAGTAGCAATTCATTTCCTGAAGAGACAGGAATAGAATAGTAGAAAATGAGAAAAACGTTTGAACAAAAAAGTTTTTTTTGAGAGAGAGAAAGTGTGATTGAGTGATGAGACGAAAAGAAAGCTTTATCAAGGGATTTCCGTCTGTGGAAACTCATTATTCTGACTAAATGTGGATTGATGGAAACTGCGAAGGTAATGGATGAATGAAGACTTGGTCCAAGGCAATTCCATTGAATTCCCAGCTGACCCTCGGCACGTAGACCAATCGAAATAAACGAGACAATTCCCGATGTTATCTCCAAACAGTCCCTCCATTCCTGAGGTCGTCAAAGGCAATTTTATTACAATACGTCCACATATGCGAATCACGAGATACCCGGTCATGAACGTTTCATATCGCATCCCTAAAGGCACGTTTAGAGCGACAAGTCAAACCCTCTAGAGGTTAATTTCGGTTTAAAACGACTGATCACATCCACTTATGTCTGATGAAATCTGGTGCCTCCCGCGTGGCACTCAGGCGGGAGTGCTTAATCCCAACAACTGTCGAATTCGATGATTGGGTTCACCGCAAATTGTCATTTTCAAACCCCACCCTCCTCTATAGTCGACATGATTCAATTTGAAAGTGAAAGAAATTAAATCAAGGTATAAACGTGGTCACGTTCCAGCCGGATGTAGCGGTGTTTGTTTCCTTTGTCAAATTGAGCGCAATATTTCAAGAGCCTTGCTGCCCCATTTAACAGTGCAAATACAATTAAGTGCTGAAATTGGGCCAAATGCATTAATAATGGTTGTTTGTTTTGTTTGAAATTCTAGTGCGATAAATCCAATCCTCTACAACGCCATGTCGGTTAAATTCCGTCGCGCCTTTGGGAGGACATTATCCTGCGGTAAGCATGGCAAGAGTGACTCTGCATATTGGGGCTACGCCACACGGGCGACTACGACGACCTATACGACGTGTACCAGTTCAGCCCTTCCCTCGTCAGCTACCCTCGGCTACAATACTAACTATAATGCCCGCGGTATCTCACCCGGGATAGAGTCAACGAGCTCATCTTCGAGTTCCAAAAGACTCAAATCTTGTCTTGTCCAGCAACAGCCGTCTGTCAAACAAGCATCTGCCAAAGCAGTAGTTCATTTGCCACTACGTCGGAAACCGCCGCCAGGCTCTGCTTTCACTTCCGCCGACATCGCACTGGACCACGACGCAATTTTGCCATGTCACGATGAAGAGACGGATCAACTTGTTGACCAAGAGGAAATTACTCAACTATAAAAACCCCTTTCCAGCTTCTTACATAAATACTTTCTTCACCTTCACTGTTTGCTAGTAATTCCGGACTTTTTTGTGATTTTTCAAAGGTATTTATTCCTTTTTTGTTTTCTCTTGTTTTTCCGCTGGTTCCGTCAAGCTTCATCCCCGTTGCTTTTTCTGTTGCTTCCAAAGCACAACTCCCTTTAGAGAAATGCAAGAAACGATGAGCTTTATCAATATAATATCTCCGTTATTCAGTTCCAGAGTCCCAGAGTATGGGGAGTTTCCATTTCATCGTCACAAACTGTAGTCAAAGGCTTTCTCCTAAGGTGCATCAAGAGATGGAAATTTTGATGTAAACACTCAGTCCTCCAGGCACTTTCTCCATAACGCAGGCCAAAGCGAGTCTTGAAAGTGAATATTACAGAAGTGGTTTTAAGAGCACTTTTTATGGATTCCGGAATTCAAATGTGAGTAATAGAACCTCTGAACTGGGCTTTGAGCTTAATGCCAAGTTTTCCTTGTGCCTTTCCCCTTCTTCAAGTCTTCTTTTGATTCAAAAATGTGAGAATGTGAACTTGTGGTTATATGAGGCATCGCTCAAAAGAATTTTTATTCATCCACTTTCTCCAAGTGGATTTTGAAATTTATGATTCTCCAGGATCTCTCTGGTGTACGGGTGAAGAAAGAGGTTAGGAAAATTAACTTCCTTGTAGAAAGTGGCTATTGAATTAACACCTTCATGCACTGAATATTAAAGCGAGAAAAGTTAATTGAACTAAAAAGCTTATTTTTCTCAAGTGAACATGAAAAGAAATTAAAGTGGGCTAATAATGTTTAGCAGTAAACTCCGCTCCAGTAAGCACACACAAGCCTTCCTTCCAATTATTTAATTCCCTTCATTCAATTTACAAGGAAAGGTTGATTAGAGACCGGAGAGGTAAATGCTTTGCAAGTTTTAAGTTAATCACAAATAAAGGAGGACTGAAACAGGAAGGGAATTAGCCCAAATTAAAGACAAATTGGCTTTCAAAGGAGGAGTGCTGAAGATCTGACGTCAGCAGAAGGTCGTGATGCCTTTTAAATAGAAACGAAATGTGTATGGTTCTGTGAAATTATTCATTTTTGAAGTATATGGCTTTGGGAATATCAATTATCTCGTTTTTACATGGCTCTTCCATTACATAATGGAGCTTTTGCATAATATCCACTCAAGATGGCTTATGTCAAGAAGATGGAAGGAAAGTTAATGGAAAAGAATCTTCTGCCCATTTTCCCTTGATTTATAAAGAAGTTTAAAAAGTATTTTGAAATATCCAATTCTACTCATGGCATTTGGAAAATGATCTATTCATTCACTTTCATTTCCTTCTCGCTTTCCTTTGTCTTTTTTATGGAAATAATGTTTAGAGATGAGTAGTGAGGCGGCGCAATCCAGATCTGAGATTTTCATTAGTATAAAAAGGACTTGGAGTCGATTAGAAGCTCGAATCAAGGCCTTATCTTCCTTTGTTGTCCCTCGTTTTGTTGTTCCAGAGCCTCCAGACATGGTACAATCTCCAAGAAAAAGTTCATGGTATGTGCCGAAAAGCTCATCCGACTGGTGGAGGATTATTGGATGTTACTCACCAGGCTGGGCGAGGTAGGTTAATAATCTTTGGAGAAAAGAGATTAACCCTGGATATAAAAGTCTGTGGGATCAAGAGCGTCTAAAAAAGAAAAATGGATTGGCGTGTATGAGTAAGGAAAATGGAAACTCCCAGATGAAAATGAAAATCCGAGAATAGAAATATAATTGAATTCCCACACATACATGCCGGGGCTTATATGCAACAATCAATTTTCGCTTTCGCTTCAACTTGCATCTTGTCTGCACGTTTCCTCGCATTGGGAAAATGATGGGAAAGTCAACTTTCTCTTTGGAGAGGAGAAAGTTCTTTGCACGGGGGAAGATGCTCGTATCAAAAGGGAGAATGTTTTCTTTTGCGTGTTATTCCATTGTACGTTTTTTTTAGTTTTTCAAACACGTAAGATAACAATATCTTTTCGTTGAAAGCCTTTTCACATTTTCACGCAACACACAAGATGAACATTTGTCGAGATTCTTGTCGTAAAATCCCGTGGAGGTTTGCTTTTATTAGAATGCGCACAAAACTAACTTTTTAACACACCTCAAGAGTGAACTGGGACACGTTGTTGGGGTTGTTGTTGCCCAATGGCGCACAAAAGCTGCTTTCTTTACGTATCCTTCACCTGTCGAAAAATTATGATTTCTGTGTAAAACTCACGAGTTGAATGTGTTTTTATTTCAGGTGACACAAGGAGACGACGGAGAGCTGACTATGTGTGAACACAAGTGAAAGATGGATCGAAAATTAATTTATAAAAGAGACAAAAGTTATAGGGAGACTTCATCATTCTTAATTAACTGCTAAAATGTACTTGAATGAAATGTGATTTTGCCAATTTCCGGACGTTCTGACAAGAATTAATGAAGCTAAAGGTGCTAATGAAGGCCCTTTTGAAAATGTTCCAAAGACAATCAACATCACCTGTCCTATAATTAAGTCATACGAGTAAATCACATTTCCATAAATCCAGAGCATAATCAACATTTTAGATTAGAAATGTAACAAAAATCAAGTTCGTAGATGGAATCATTTGTCCTTATTGCTATTAATGACGTCATTAGATCAAAAAGTTTAGGTAAAAATTGTTGTAACTTGAAATGTGCTTTCTTTGTTTAGCTATAAAATATGGGCAACATTTTTGTAATTCGATACCTTTCTTCCGTTCGTATTTGTTTAAATTTTTGTCAGTTGTGTGCTTATGTTTACCAAAGAGAATGTATGAATAAAACATAAAAAGAAATTGTACCTGGAACTTTTTTTAATAAGAGGAATTATTTGGTGAAAGTCGAGCTGGAGAAAACACACGTGGAGCTGACAGCTTTCCCAATTAAGGTAAAAAAGGCGAAGAATCTTCCCATATTCCTCGAATTGCATAAGGGTTCCGCTTTGCAACTATTTTTTGACATTTCCGTTAGATTTATTTCCGGTATTTGCAAAAAGTTGGAACCAAATGATTATTATTTTTAAACAAAATTCTGCTTAGTTTATAGATTCAGGTGGACCCGATGACTTTTGGTCACCGTAATGATCTTTCGGATTTAAACCTGCGGAACTGCGCTTATCTTCCTTACAAATAAACTCAGTTTTGTTTTGTTTAAAATGATCCGGTGACATGAGTCAAAATGTATAAAAAGTCGCATATGACTCACTCTATTCAGACGTCTGTGAAATAAATTGAAATTGAACTTGAAAGAAACTATAAGTTCCAGAACGTGCTCTGGCATTGATTTCTCAAAAAAAGGAAAACAGGAAATTAAAGTTCCTGACTAAATCCGGAAGTTTTGACTTTGATCAGAGAATACTCAAACGAGATTTGCGGGTATAGCTTACTTGGCGGTATTAAAAGTAACTTTGTGATTTTGATTAGTCGACGTCCGGATCATTAGAATCGAATTCACCGTCGTCTTCATTGTATGCAAGAGGTCCCTCTTCATCTGGGTAATCAGTACGCCAGTTGTTTTCATCATTAGAATCCTCTTCGTCTTCGAATTCCTCAGAATCCGAGGCATCACTTTCACCGAAGAGTTCGGCCAGATTATCATTACCCGCGTCTCCATCATTACTGTTGAAAATGTAATAAATCTGGGAATGAGTAACCGTTGCATACGTGGGTGGTCGGCGAGACTTACGCTTGCTTCTTTGCTTGCAGGGACATGGCATCACACTCTTTGATAAGACGATGAAGTTCCTTTTGACTAAAAACATCAAAAACAAAAACCAAATGACTAAAGTACTAAAATGGAATAAGAATTCAAATTCTAATTAATTACTAGGGAGTGTCGGGAACAATTTTCATGAGTTCCTTAAAATCGGACGCGTCGCCTTCCGTTGGGTCTTCTGACTCTTCTGTTGGATAATTTCCGACGCTATCATTGTCATCATCTGATGGCGAACGCTTCCTTTTTCTGCTAACTGTCAAAGTAGAAGTAGTCGAAGTAATAGGAACTTGGACAACGGCCTCCCAGGTGACAACTACGTCATCAGCGGACGGCCTTGGAATCTTTGTAGCGAAAGGCGACGTCGACTTGTTCAATTCTTGTTCACCGAGCTGGTTCAGTGTTTGAAGGTATTCGTCGGCCTCACGCTTCGTCATGCTAACTTCTACAAGAACAAGGTATCATTGTGAACTGGTTACCCTTCAACAGAAACCGTGATGTAAATGTCCGATAGATTTTTTAAAACGACATTAACTTACAATGAAATGACACAAGGCGACTAGGTAGATTTCATGAGCAGTATGACGGTATCCTCAACTAAACGACGGTTGAATCAGTTTAATGGGCTCGACCTTGTGCTGCCAATCGATTAATTATAATTCTGAAAATGTTTCGTTTTTTGACTAACTTCACACGTCGAAAATAAATTGTTATGTTCGCAGCAGGGATTCCCGCCTTCCACCCTTGCCCTCCTAAACAACAGATCTACGCTGATCGCCATTGAACTATGACCTCTTTTGACGTTTTGAACTTACCTTACTGAGTTTTTTTTTAATTTTTTAAAAGTGAAATTTATTGAAATATGAAATAAACCGATTCACGATTTACTGAAGTTTGCAAAAATAATTTTCAGCCACATTTTGGTTATAAAGTGAAGTTTGTTTGGTATTTTGAATACCTGTTCATTAGAAAATTAGGGAGACTTGAACCCAAAATATAAAAAAAAAGAGCTGGCTAGTCAAAATTTATATATTTGAATTTCTTCAAATGAATCTAGTCTTGCGAATATGCAATTTCAAAAATTACGTAATCTTTAAACTGTTTTTTTGTGACTTTCCATAGGTAAATATGATAAGTTTTAATTTCATGCCACGCGTTTCAGAAGTGTATTGCATTGTGTAGCAATTATTACAGCAAAAGTTAAGCAAAAGCTAAGGTTAACTGCCTGCGGCTGAATCAAGACGCCAGAAACTTCAAAAACTGCTTTTCATCATTTTCTTTTGGTCATCATTTTAGGGGCTCCGGAACTCCCTCAATTTGGGGCACTTTGAACCGATTTTCTGCACATGCTAAAAAGCCGCGAATATCAAATCCCAATTTAAAAAACTAAAAATTTTGCCTTTGTTCAGCATGTTTAATTTTTGTCCAAAAGTTTGACAATTAATAATTGACAGTTAGTTGGGGTGCTGAAGAGGTTAGAAAGTGTGTAGTAATACCATAAAATGCAGTGTCAACCGCTGGTTCGCAAGTTCATTCGTCCACAATTCATTTATCAACAGTATATCAGAACTTACAGTAATCATGTTTACGCTAAACAATTGGGATCCTCAGGAAGAAGAACGTTGCTTAGCACTCCGTTGTCACATCGTGTAGCGTTCCTAACATTAGCCAGATGCGAGTCAACATCTCCGGGACATCAAGCCACTGAGTTGGGTGGTAATGTAAGTCCTGGAGTAACACCGCTTCAATCAAGTTCGACGCAAGAAATATTGAATGTTACCGATGCTACAACTCCTAATCTTGCAGCAGAGCTATCGCGTAAGTAATCAAGGACAACCAACGCAAAAATCTTGAATAAGATACCAGAAACTCGAGCTAATTGTATATATATGTTTCTGTAGAATCGTTAGAAGAGAAACTGCAGGCGACTATTCCTGAACCACCGGATGTTACCTTCCTTGTCGAAGAAGTATCCAAAATAGTTCTGAATTCAGCTGGGGAACCGACGTTCGAGAGCATTGGCCTTGGAGGGTGGACTCCATCGGGAATAGTTCAGCAATGTATGGAATTCCTTCACATTACTGCTGATTTACCGTGGTGGGGTGCCATTTTAGCAGGTAAACGGGGTTGTGCTGGTCAAACTGTTTGCATTATAAATACATTTACTTATCACTTTGACTTTGATTTTTATAGGCACGATCGTTGTTCGTCTACTTGTTTTTCCGCTTGTCATCAAGAGTCAAAAGAATGCTGCAAAGATGCGGAATAATCTTCCTGAAATGCAGGCAATTCAGTTGAAAATGTCAGAAGCAAGGCAAACAGGAGACCGCTATATGAGTAAGTTTACAATACAATTCTACAATTAGGTGAAAATATGGTTGACCTTTAAATGTGTTTTATAGCCGCAAAATACAGTAACGATTTAGTCAAATTTATGAACGAGAAAGACATCAATCCGTTGAAAAGCATGATCGTGCCTCTTGCAATGGTGAGTGTGCAATTAGAATAAGTCTGATATTCTAGAATTGAAAATAATTTGGGCTTAATTCACTCATTACAGGCTCCAGTATTTGTAAGCTTTTTCTTTGGACTGAGGAAAATGGCCAACCTGCCTGTAGAAAGCATGCGTGACGGTGGGTTATTTTGGTTCACCGATCTGACAATTCAAGATCCTTACTACATTTTACCATTCATCACAAGTCTCACTCTCTGGATTACCCTCGAGGTTTCATCATACACTTGCGAACACTTTTTATGTGAAGGTGTAAACGTTATTGATTTATGTAATTCAGATCGGAGCTGATGGCGTACGTGTGAATTCATCCTCCCCACATAGTAATATGATGAAGTATGTATTGAGAGGATTCCCAATCATCCTCTTCCCAATGACAATGAGTTTCCCAGCCGTAAGTAAATCACAAATTATAACTAATTATAATATTTATTCGATTTAGTTTATTACCTACTGAATGAGTCCAAGTCCATTGCCTCCATGGACAAAAAAATACTCTTCCTTTTTTTTTACACAGGCCCTCCTCTGCTATTGGGTCTCCACCAATGCCATCTCCTTAATTCAAGTAAGCTTTCTCAAAATCCCAGCTATCCGGACCCGATTCGGGATTGATGCTATCAAAGATATAAACAAAGACGACCTCCCCATGAAGAAGAAGGGGTTCATCGACAGTGCAAAAGACTGTAAGGATATTTGTTGATGTCATTTTCAGTGTAAATTCGTTAAACTCTTTATTGTTTTTGCAGCATGGACAAATGTGAAGATTACAAAGCAAATGGAAGAGCGAGAACGATTTGACGACATGAGTTTCAAACGAGCTGGACGAGGGCCGCTTCCTAAAACATTCAAGTATGACCCCACAAAAATTCAAGCCAAGTCTAAATAGATCATTTCCGACTTGTTTCGTTAGAATAAACATAATTATTTCTTAATTAATTTAAACCCTCACAATAATTGATATAGAAGTGCCACTGACAATGGTTTCAGGTTTAACTCGTATTTCATTGACCCAGTCTCTCCTTGTTCTCTTCATCAACCTTGCTTATATTACCTACATTTGACAATTGCCCAGAGAGAAAGAATGTCACTTCGGTATAAATTAATGATTTTGGTCTCAATCAGCCTTGGGCCATGCTCTCTTATAAAGATCCGTGTCAATCCCAATCGTCACTTGATTTGAGTCGAGTGTCAATCTTCATTGAGAAAGGTAGGAAATCATGTGGCTATTATTGGTGCTACTGTCGACTGCCAGCGCTGTGAGTTTGGCTGAAATTCCTTATGAAGCTGACCTGCCAAACAGAAGAGGTCCAGATTGTGGCGAAACCCGCGTCAATTTGCAAGATGGAGACCATGGCTACTTTGAGTCGCCATCTTACCCACGCTCATACAAAGGAGGACTGGACTGTGCATGGAGATATGAGGTAATAAAACCCGTGTTTTCTGATTGTAATTTACTCCACTTTACCATTGAACAGGGAGCTCCTGGAACTGTTATAGAAGCGTCTATTTTTGATTTCAAAACGAGAAATGCACTGCTAACGGATATTTCGGACTCTTTGTATGTTTCGCTCAATGGGAATTGGAACGATAGTCAGAGGTAAAAATTTCGTAAACATGCGCATGAGGATAAAAGTGAAATTGACCTTTTATGAACAGGTTTTCTGGTGATTTGGGTCCAGTTACGCCAATGGTGTTCATCTCAGAAGGGAGCGCGCTAGCTGTAAGGTTCAGGTCTTCTCAATTTTCTGAAGGGACAAAGGGCTTCAGAGTTGGCTACTTTGTGAGGGTGAGTAATTGAAAATGGTTTGAATTACTGAAGCTTAAGGCATAGAATTTAAGCATTACAATTTTGTATGTGATTTAGGCTACCAACAAACCTGCAATGACGGATCCAGCGCACGATGGTTACACTGTAATCGTTTGCAACTACGTACCGATAGATCATCCTCAACTATGGCCTGAAACTGGTCATTCGTTGAGAGAGAATTACGTCGTAAAACCCGCTGAAATCACCGATGGAATCAATAGGACTAATCCACATCCCTATTTGGTGGCATTGGTTCTCGATGATAACCAATTTTGCTCGGGTTCACTCATCAGCGACCGCCATATTGTGACAAGCTCTCATTGTACAAGAGGGTAAGTCTCTAAATCCTGTCAGGGTTAACTGAATTTTCATTTTACAATTTAATTTACTAGAGTTAAAAAGATTGACTTGGTTTTCGGAACGGACAACCTTATGGGAAGTGACGACGGAGTCCAGCGCCGTCAGGCGTCACCGTCGAACGTCTCTGAACATCCCAACTTTGATCCGTACACAGGAGAAAACGATTTGAGTGTCATTACACTTGAAACCCCGGTTACAATTAACAGTAATAACCACGAGAAAAGTGATGGTTATCGAAAGTTAATGAACTCTGTTCTCATTGCAGGATTTGTTGTGCCAGCAGTTGTGCCAGCATGGTCTTATCTGGCAGCAACCTTAGTTGGATTCAGAGGTGACATTGTCGGTTGGGGAGATTCAACAAGTATGAATTTATACCATAAGTACTGTCAATCATTTCAGACGTACGTTCATACTGCTACGCTTTGTAGGTGGAACTGTGTACAGTCAAGCCGGCAAGAAAGAAGTGAGAGTTGCGCCGAATCCAGTTTGTGCAGCTACCAACAGGGGACAGAACGGACTTTCAATGTGCTCAAGAAGCTCAGCAGGTTCAACATGCCAGGTATGTGTAATTAAAATAACGTTTATAAATAACCGCCATGAGTGATATTCATAGGCTGATTCCGGAAGTCCAATTGTCGCTACTCGCTCAACTTGCGGCGGCCCTGTAGACCAAGACAATTATGGCGACGGTGGAGTCAACAACGTTGCGCAGAGACCGCCCAAGCCTCAAAAACCTATAAATCCTTCTAATGGAAAACCGAATAAACCTGGAAAACCGGGAAGACCGAGTAGGCCAAATCAGCAAGAGAAGTCCTCCCCTCCACGCCCTGAACCAATGTATCAGGCCAATTTGCTTCTAGGCTTGGTCTCTCACGGGTCTTGCGAAAAGGGATTCTCGTTCACAAGAATTACTTCGCACCTCGGCTTTCTCGGCCGTTTTGTTCGAGTACGCAACGATTTTTGAACTAAATATGGAAAATCAATTTAATTTATGTGGACCTTCGCAAAAATAAAGTAGTTTTAATAAGCACGTCATGTTCTTCAAATCACAAAAAAATTCACATGTGACGCGTAATTCCTTTTTATACAATAAGATTGGTAATGAATGGAAATAGATTCAGTGTCTATAACCTTCGAGACACGGGTGCAATTCGCAAAAATCTTTGCCAAAATAAATGTTCAATTATTAGGATAGGGTTGATTAAATATGCATCCAGACATTTTGCGAAAAATAATGTGACGGTGGTTATAAATATAACCCGGCGCGTCCATTGACCGCTTAGTCTCGGGGCATGAAAATTCGCAAATCCAAACGTTTGTAAAATGGTAAGACCATGCCTAATTTTGGCGATTTCCTTAGCAATTTACTTTCACTACGTGTCACAAAGTGTCGCCGTAGCCATATCATTACGACCGAAAGTCCTAAGGTCAGAAGAATTCTCGGATTTAGCAGCAAGTGTGGATAGTTCAGGTGAGTCTGAGATCCATAGGGTTAATGACCTTTAACACTTTCTGAATTTATAATTTTTAAGACAAACCAAAGCCATGTGGGGGAACACAAATTGGATTAAAAGATGGATCTCACGGTTTCATTGAAAGTCCAAATTATCCAAACAAATACCAACCGGGTACCCAGTGTGAATGGACATTTAAGGTATTTAAGGTCCAAAACTTACATTTAACTTGATTTAGTTTTCCTTAGGCGGAACCAGGTGTCTACATATTTGCATCAGTTTTCGATCTTCGAACGTTCAGCGACCCGCTCTCTGATGTTTCTGATTCACTTTATGTCTCGCTAACTGGCAACTGGAACAATACTCAAAAGTACTCTATTCCCATCATGTTAGAATCCGTTAATTTCAATTAACAATTTCAAGGTTTGCCGGAGACCTTAGTGCTATTACGCCGTTCCCACTGCTTTCCGAAGGAAATGAATTATTCATTAGATTCAAGTCTTCGCCACAAGGTGGGAATTCTCGTGGGTTCAAAATGGGATATTATGTACGAATACATTTTTACTTTTGGTTTTTAAACGTTCAATTAATTTGTTTAATATGCCTAAGGCGACGAGAGACAAGGATGGACTACTGAAACCGGCAGATCATGTCCTTGAAGGTAAGCCCCTTATTACAAATTCTGATCTGATGAATCGAAATTCTGATACCAACGGTTTTATTCAATCATAGTCACCTGCGACTATAATCCTTTCAGTCAGCCCTCATTTTTCCCGGACAAAGGACATTCTTTTGTTAAAGATCATAGTAGCAAAGCCGCGCTCCAGGCTGTGCAACGTAACAATCCGAATCCATACCTCGTCGGATTAGTGCTTGATGATACCCAGTTCTGTTCTGGGACGCTTATCAGCCACAAGCATGTGGTCACTTCGGCACATTGTGTTCATCAGTAAGTTCATTATCGTTCGCATGTGGCAAGTTTAACAGTTCATTTTTGCTAGGGTACAAAAGGTCGATTTGATTTTTGGAACGGCTAACCTCAACATCCAAGACGCAGGCGTACAACGACGTACCGAGAATTCATCAGCAATAATCTCACATCCACAGTTTGATCCTAAAACAGGAGCGAATGATATCAGTATCATTACTATGAGACAATATGTGGAATTCAACAGTAACCGCTAACCTTAATTCATGTTTGCAATGTATGGACATTCCCCGCTATTAATGTTTCCAGGGTTCGTTAGAGCTGCAAGGCTTCCAACTTGGAGCGTGTTAACTGTAGCCTTAACAGGACTGGATGTTGAATTAAGTGGCTGGGGAGACCGCGGTAAGGCTAAGAGTTAATATGGCTAAGCATTAATGGCTAGTAAGTACCTCTTTTACTTACCATAGATGGCAGTGTAATAGCAGAAGCTACCACAAATAAGCTCCAACTTTCTCCCCTCTTGGCTTGCAGAAAAAACTTGAAAAAAGGGTTAAGTGGAATGTCAATGTGTGCTGCTCCGAATAAGGAAATGTGTAAGGTATGTGTAAATGCCAAAATGTTTTATGCATGACATTTATTGGTCAAAATATTAGGCTGACAGTGGTAGCCCGGTGATGAAAAGGTGTAAAGATACCGATGAGGTAAACAAAATTTAGTCTTTATAAAACTTTGAATTTTGTTGGTTAATAATTTTCTGTTAGGCGATTATCGGAGGTGGAGGTGGAGGTGGTGGTGGTAATGTAAGCACTTATTAAAACGAATTAAATCTATTCAGTGTTTAATGAGATTCAATTTTATTTGTTCTAGGGTGGCCAGGTATTTTACGCTACTGCAATATTCAATTTTTCTAAATGAGAACATTTGATTTATATTTATTAGGGTGGAGGACTACTGGTAAGGAAATCATTTTGATTAAAGCTTATAAAATTTAAAGGGAACTGTCGTGGTTGGATAAAATAATTTCCCACGTCTCTACCACACGGAAGAATGTGGCTAAAGTAGGCCTACTTAATCTACTACCCTATTTACTTTTATAGGGCGAAAATGAGGATGAAAACCAAGGCAATGATGAAAATGAAAATGAAGAATCAGAAAACGAGCAAGGAGGTGGCAATGGGAACGGATCGGAAGAAGAAGAAGAGCAAGGCGGTGGCAATGAAGAAGAAAATGAGCAAGGAGGTGGGAATGAAGAGGAAGAAGAGCAAGGCGGTGGCAATGAAGAAGAAAATGAGCAAGGCGGTGGCAATGAAGAAGAAAATGAGCAAGGCGGTGGCAATGAAGAGGAAGAAGAGCAAGGGGGTGGCAATGAAGAAGAAAATGAGCAAGGCGGTGGCAATGAAGAAGAAAGTGAGCAAGGCGGTGGCAATGAAGAGGAAGAAGAGCAAGGGGGTGGCAATGAAGAAGAAAATGAGCAAGGCGGTGGCAATACTGGCAATGAAGAAGAAGAGCAAGGCGGTGGAAATGAGGAAGAAGAAGAGCAAGGCGGTGGCAATGAAGAGGAAGAAGAAGACTTGGACCAAGGAGGTGGGCCAGGTGACATGAACGAAGAAGATATGGATGGTACCGACGTAAGTAGAATTCAGATTACATTGAACCGTGGTTTAGAATCAACATTCCCCTAACTCTTAAAGCTTAGAAAATTACATTTGCCAAAAGGTCCCAGCCGTTTATTCCAATGGTTTTATTTGGATGAAGCATGGAAACTAATTTCTTATTCCGATTAGGGTACGCCGAGTAATCCCCAATCTGATGTCCCAGTGGAACCGGCTGCTGCCAAATACAAATACGTCCCGAGTCCAAGCATGTTTCTTGGATTCATGTCATTTGGAAACTGCAATCAAGGATTTGCATTTACAAGACTCACGGCTCATCTTGATTTCATTACAAGAATAGTTGGGAAGTGGTATAAAGAAAGTTAAATTTAGCAACAATATTTTAGCGTATTGTATTTTACAGTTAGCGTAATCACAAGTATTAGCGGATTTGTTTTATTTTTTAAATTGTAAAGAGTCTGGGCTATATTAATTTATTCAGTGCTTTATTATTACATAGTTTAAGCTAATCTTATAGCAGTGGAATAATTCAAGTGTTGTTATAACTGGCAAAAATGCTATCGAACTTTCTTAAATTCGTCTTATAATCTAAAAATTCAAATTTCAAAATAACCACAATTTTTAAAATGATATTTGGAAACTGCAATCAAGGATTTGCATTTACAAGACTCACGGCTCATCTTGATTTCATTACAAGAATAGTTGGGAAGTGGTATAAAGAAAGTTAAATTTAGCAACATAATATTTTAGCGTATCGTATTTTACAGTTAGCGTAATCACAAGTATTAGTGGATTTGTTTTATTTTTTAAATTGTAAAGAGTCTGGGCTGTATTAATTTATTCACTGCTTTATTATTACATAATTTAAGCTAAAAGCTAATAGTAGTGGAATAATTCAAGTGTTGTTATAACTGGCAAAAATGCTATCGAACTTTCTTAAATTCGTCTTATAATCTAAAAATTCAAATTTCAAAATAACCACAATTTTTAAAATGATATTTCCATAGGCAGGCTAACCTTATGATTCTCTAATTGAGGTATAATTTTTCTTGAGTTAAATAAAATATTTTTAAGTGATACTGCCTATTCTCACGCCGCAGTTTCATCCTCAGGACGCACGCGTTTCTTGATGTCTACAAATGGAGTTATAATTATGGAAATTGAATTTGGTGTCTATGGCCTTCGACCACTTTCGGGTCAGACTGTTGGATCTTCCTTCAGCAAATAATGGTTACATTGATTTGTTTTAATTAAATATGCGTCCAGACACGCACAATAACGCAACTTGTTTATAAATAGAACCCGGCGTGGCCACGCGTAGCTTATTTCTGCATGAAAGCTTTTAATTTGAGACACTTATAATTATGGCAAGGCCATGTTTCATTTTGGTAATTGCCTTAATAATTTATTTTCAATATGTGTCACAAAGTGCTGCTGTGGCCATATCACTACGACCGAAAGTGTTCAACTCAGAAGAATTCCTTGATCCAACGCAGCTTCTACCTGAAAGAATTGGTAAGCCGGCAGGGGTCATTGACCTCCAGATAAAAAGAATTCAAAAAAAACTTTTTCTTTTGTAAAATTTGAAGCTGGCGAACAACTGGAAGAATGTGGAAGGACTGAATCAGGACTTCAGGACGGATCTCATGGTGTGATTGAAAGTCCAAACTATCCGAACAAGTATCCACCGGGTATTCAATGTGAATGGACACTTCAGGTACTTTTCCATTTTTTCAATCTTTTAAGCCTATAAGCAAACTCCATCATAGGCAGAACCCGGCGTCTACATATTCGCAAGTGTTTTCGACTTTCGGACGAATGGCGACCAGGCGTCTGAAGATTCCGATTCGCTTTTTGTATCGTTGGTTGGGGACAGGAACAATACTAAACAGTAAGATAATATTATCGATCAACATGTTGAATTTAATCAACGGTTTTAACTCCAGATACACCGGGGACCTTACATCTAATACGCCATTTGCATTGATATCCGAAGGCAACAAATTATTCCTTAGATTCAAGTCATCTTTTCAACGTGGAAATTCGCGTGGGTTCCGGCTAGGATATTACGTACGAAATGCGTCTTTAAAAAAACATTTTTAACTACAATTCAGGGATGCTTTGATTTTAATCAGGCGACCAGCCACAAGACTGAGGAATTGGAACCAGCGCAAAATATTATTGCCGGTTAGTTCCATCTATCGAACGAAACTGCAAAGTGTAAGGCTAAACTGTAAACCCTTGTTACAGCATCCTGCAATTCTGATTACGTTGCGGTGGCTGCAGTTTACCCGGATAAGGAAGAAGCTGTTCGGAAATATGAGAGTAGCATAACCTCGATACAGTCGGTGCAACGCCACAATCCGAATCCATACCTCGTCGGATTAGTGCTTGATGATACCCAGTTCTGTTCTGGGACGCTGATTAGCCACAAGCATGTGGTCACTTCGGCACATTGTGTTCATCAGTAAGTTCTCTTGTCATTCATATACCGTAAGGTTAAACAGTTCCGTTGAATTTTTATCAGGGTACGAAAGATTGATTTGGTTTTTGGAACGGCTAACCTCAACATCCAAGACGCAGGCGTACAACGACGTACCGAGAATTCATCAGCGATAACCTCTCATCCAAAGTTTGATCTGAAAACAGGAGCGAATGATATCAGCATAATTAGTATCAGAGAACCCGTGGAGTTCAACAGTATGGCTAGTAACCACAATGTTACAATGACATTCACATGGTGTGTATATTTCTAGAATTCGTTAGACCCGCAAGACTTCCAACTTGGAGCGTATTAACTGCAGATTTGACCGGTCTTGATGCCGCACTAAGTGGCTGGGGAGAGCATGGTAAGGCTATAACTTCGTTTTTCCAAAGTAATTTGTAATATTTTGACGTCAGATGGCAGTATTAAATCTCAAGCTAGTACAAACATGTTGCAAATTTCCACACTCTCGGATTGCAGAACGAGCTTGAAAAAGGGGATTAGCGGAATGTTAATGTGTGCTCCTCCGAATGAGCTGCTGTGTTTGGTATGTAATCTGCACTTATGTCCGATTCCTGAATATTCCTCACCGTATGCTCCCGTGTTGTAGGCTGATAGTGGTAGCCCGTTGACAACAACGTGTAAAGGCAACAACCAGGGGCGAGGCAGTGGGGTAAACAAATTAAGGCTGTTCTACAAGTGTATTTTCGGGTAATACTTTTCGCTGAATTTTCAGGTGGACGTCAGTGGCGACGATGACAAGGTAAAATTGATGTGAAATGATCAGATTAAATGAACGCTAAAAGGCCAACAGCTTTAGGCTAAATATACTTAATTGTATTTCGAATAGCAAGACTAAAATGGCTGCAATAACTAGAACAATTCTTTAGCATTTCTTAATCAGATGGCGAGAGACAGGAAAGATGCATATCCGAATTTGTGTCATTTTGTAATTAATTTAACAGCAAGACTGCTCTGAATATGAGGAAGATGAAGCAGATCAACTAGGAGAAGACGAAACAGGTGGCGGAACAGGTGGGGGAGGGGATCAGCTAGAAGAGGACGAATCAGAAGACGAATCGGAAGACGAAACCGGCGGTGGACTAGGTAGTGATGCAGGTGGCGGTACAGGTGGCGGTGCAGGTGGCGATACAGGTGGTGCTACAGGTGTCGATGCAGGTGACGGAGGGGATCAACAAGGAGTAGACGAATCAGAAAATGAATCAGAAAACGAATTAGAAGACGAATCAGAAAACGAATTAGAAAACGAATTAGAAAACGAATTAGAAAACGAATCAGAAAACGAATTAGAAAACGAATTAGAAAACGAATCAGAAAACGAATTAGAAAACGAATCAGAAGACGAAACAGGCGGCGGAGCAGCTGGCGGAGGCGATCAGCAAGGAGAAGACGAATCAGAAGACGAAACAGGCGGCGGAGCAGATGACGGAGCTTATCAGCAAGGAGGAGACGAATCAGAAGACGAATCACAAAACGAATCAGAAGACGAATCACAAAACGAATCAGAAGACGAAACAGGCGGTGGAGCAGGTGACGGAGGCGATCAGCAAGGAGAAGACGAATCAGAAAATGAATCAGAAGACGAATCAGAAAATGAATCAGAAGACGAAACAGGCGGCGGTGCAGGTGACGGAGGGGATCAGCAAGGGGAAGACGAATCAGAAAATGAATCAGAAGACGAAACAGGCGGCGGAGGTAATCAGCAAGGAGAAGACGAATCAGAGGACGAAACAGGCGGCGGAGCAGGTAGCGATGCAGGTGGCGGTGCAGGTGACGGAGGGGATCAGCAAGGGGAAGACGAATCGGAAAACGAGTCAGAAGACGAATCAGGCGACGGAGCGGATGAGCAAGAAGACGAATCAGATCAGCAAGGTGACATGGAAGAAGATCAAGGCGATGTGATTCGCGATTCCGACGTAAGCGAAATAAGTTCAATAGGAATTATACATTAATTAAGCCCGACGACCTTTGCTGTAGAAACCCCTACCTCTAACTTCACCCCGGCGTTTCTATACCGTATCATCAGTTTTAATTCTGAACGTTAAGAGCAAATGTCGTCTGGTAAATCTATGGAAGTGTTAGGCTTCCTGGTAGCATTGTATTTCTTATTCATCCCTGTCCCAAGTGATACCCTTCCATTGCTTGTTTTCGGTAAGAAGGCTCAAACGAAACCTTCTCTAAAACTGCTTTTCATAGCTAATGAATTCCCCACTACACTTAGTCATTTGAACTCCTGTTTAAAACTGCTCTTTTGACAGGATCGAGAGGATGCTCTGAATAAGGAACAGAGTGCCGTTCGGTACACATCAAGTCCGAGTCCAAGCATTCTCCTGGGGATCATGTCATTTGGAAACTGCAAACAAGGATTTGCATTCACAAGACTCACAGCTCATCTTGATTTCATTGCAAAAACTATTGGAACTTGGTATCCAGAGCAGGGCTATTTGAAGAATTCATTTATTTTTATGAATAATTTTAGTGTTGTAGAGGCTGAGGATTAGTTTAGAAACTTGCTACCTGCTACACATTCTTGCTATAGAAAGATGCCTTGGAAAATTGTAACCTCTTACTTATTATTATCAATACAAGCAGAAAAGTTTGGAGAGCTAATGGACGTATCAGAATAAATATCAGTGCACAGAGTTTATCCATTACGCAGTTTGTAGTTTCTAAATTCCGGATTCTGAATTTTCGGCAGTAAGTTTCTTGGCGTATTCCGTGAAGTTCAAGGGGTGTAGCTCCAATACTGTTGCCTTCCGTCGGGTCTCGTTCTAAAATAAAAATAAAAGATTGGAATAAATAAAGAAAAGTTTGTATCATATAACATTACATTGAAAGTATCCACTTTGGACTTGAACTTGACGATGTAACTCCCAAACACGGCTTCTTTAATGACAGCATCAAATGCATCCGGGTTTTCCTTGTGCATTGGCCCCAGAACTTCAGCGGACTGCCCAAGCAACGTCTCCGCAGTTTCCTGGAAACACGTAGCCCACAAATTCCCAGAGAAATCGGCAAAGCTAACCTGAAAAAATATGATGGTTAAACCATGCTTTTAAAATTATTATTGTCAAATAGTACCTGAAGCATCAGCCTCCATTTAAACTCAGTATATTCACGGCAGCATTTTTCGCATCTGTAAGATCCATTGTTCATATCCACCACCTAAATAATTTGGTAAATTATTTAACAAATACAAAACAAAATAGTTCCAAAGTTTTAAAAATAAATTACTTTTTTCTGACAATTTGGTGCTGGACAAGCTTGGTAAGCTGGATTATCCCTTTTGACAGACATGACCATGACCTTGCACATAAAAAAGTCTCCCTTCTCAGAATCAGCTTCCTCAGATAGAGTAGATTCTCTCAACAACTTCCATGGAGTATTTCCACCTGTTGAATGGACTATACTCTTCAATTCTGTAATTTTTAAAACTATAATTAGTCTTACCTGCTTGACCCTTGCCACCTGAAAGACTTCGAGTTTCAGCCGTGCTCCCTTCATTATCAAACCATCCGCGGAGACTATGGGCCTCAGGAATATCAGGGTTGATCTACGAATGAGAATAATTTGAAAACAATTTAAAATTTTTTTAAATGTTGATCAAATATTCACCATCATCGAAGAGCTGTTGAGAACCGACAAGTTTTTTCCGTTGAAGTCGCCAATTTTAGCCCCCTTAATAGCAAGGACAGGCTGTGATTCATCATTGAAGTCTTCAGCAACTTTGTTCCAAAGGGTCAACTGGACCTATAGTTTGACAAAAACAGGTTTTGATTCAATTTATTGATTAATGAAGATTAGTTAATTTACTTACCTCTCGGTTGGATCTATCGACAAGGAAGACATCCCTCTTTTTCATTTCCTTTCCAGCACGAGAAGTGAATGACATCATCTCTCCTCGAGTTTTGCAGATCCCAATGACGTCTGTATACCAGAAAAAATTCAGAGCCCATTTTTTAAAAGTCCCAGTGGCAACAAGTTACCAATTACGGTGTCTTTCTCAAGTTCTTCAATTTTTGCGATTTCCACAAAATTGTAGGAAGCAGTTGGGATGCTGGAAGTATCATCACAAAATGGAACAATCTGCGTGTCAGTAGCCATACTCAATTCGTAGTCATGGCTCAATGAGTTGAAAGCTCGGTTCGCATTCTTCACTTGAAAGTTCCTGATGGTGTACACACCTCCAACCTGTAATTATTGCTCAGTTAAGCATCAGACACGATTTTTAAATGATCGTGACATTTCCATTACCTCCAGCATATCGTAGAATTGGTCCACGGCAGTATTAAATCCAGTCATCCTGACCTCACCGCTGTCATCAAGAAGCTCGATGTTAAATAGCTTTCCTTCACCTCTGGCGTTGGACCAGGTACGAACATCACCCTTGCTGGTAACTCGAGCACGAATAGTACAACGGCTGAAATAAGAAATAAAATCATAAAGGATAATTAAAAACTTAAAGTGTACCACTTGTATACCAATTTTTACAAAATACCTGTTGTATGGATTCACATCGCGAATTGGAACAACTGGACCTGAATACATGTCACCAGCACTGCTAGTGACATGCTGTTTTACTGCTGGATAAGAAGGTGCTCCACCAGCTTGATTTTCCATAGAAAGAGCCACCGTTTCGTGCTGGTGGTGGTGCTATTACATACAATTTATAACATCATGTCAAACATAACACCAAAATTCAATATTTCAATTATACCTTGCTTGCTTCCAGTGTCCCCAGATCTCCCAAATGGCGCTGCACTCGGTGGAGCCACCGGACGCGACGGTGGGGCTCCACCACTGTTCAGACCCGCCGTTTGCTCTGTCCACTGCACCGGATTCCCAATCTTGGTTGCTTCACTTCCTTTTTTGAGTAACGTCAGCTCCAGAATAATTAGCACCCGCCTAATGGGACATGAAACAAAACTCGTCAGAGGAAATATGAATTTTTACTTCTAGAAAATCCTTACTTTTCCCCGACTGAGTTAGAAATCATTTTGTCCAATTTAATAATCGCATTGGATTCCACGGTTCCGTTAGGGATCAGGTGATTCAATTGTGTCGCTAGCATCGCATAAGTGTGTGAATGAACTCCATCAGAGATGTTCACTCGGTACCGGTCAGCTCCTCCTTGGCCTACAATCTTCTTGAAACCCTAAATGCAACATAACATTCATTTATAATTGGTAGGCTCAGTATTCCCACCCATTGTCCACTGTCACGTACCAGAATTTGCAAGATTGGGGCCGTGACCTCTACATTCTGCAGCAATTTCTGTACAGAATAGCAAAATCAAGTAAGTAAGGTAAGAAATGGAGCAGGGGTGTATAAGATTCCGGGATTCTTACCCCGACAGCACCCGCGGTCAAAGTGTATGCCATGCTGACCACTACAGCTAAAATGTCAGCTGAGAGGGAATCACTCGAAGGCTACGAGAGCTGTAGCTAAAGTTAATTACGGTTAACCTGGAGATTAATTAGTGCCAACGTCTCAAGGCACTCGGTAAACGACTGCTCCTAATCTTCTTTCTTTTTTTTCTGATGGAAAAATACTGAACTGAACAAAAGCGAATTTTCCCAGGGACGTCCAATCCTCAGATTTCCCGATACCGAAAATGTTTCAACTTTTTTAACCAGAAATTGCAACAATGAATAAAAATGTTTTGAATACTTTTATTGTTTCATAAAAGGCGTGCTTACCAATTGTCAATTAAAAAAAAATTTATTCATTCACTAATTTTATTGATAAATAGTTCCATTTTGGTATAATTTTTTTAAAAGTTAGCATAAAGTTTGGAGTTCAAGGACGACAAAAATCTACTGTAGGCCGCAAATCTTATTTAAACCTACTACCTAAAAATGTAACTTAGTTTATCTTTTTACTCTTTTATGGATTTTTCAATTTTCTAGAATTTTTGAAAATCTAGGAAGATCTACTTTAGAATAGTCTGCCTAGCTAAACACAAAGCTTTGTAAAACTAATTTTCAACTTTTTTAGGAATAAATTACTTCCATTTTTCTAGAATTTTAAAAATCTAGCAGAAACTTGTGATTTCAACGCTTTGATAAAATATCCCGCGAGTCTGCAAATTCTGCGCATTAGTTACTCTATTTTTACACGACGTCGCCCGCCGAACTTTATTTTTCCCGGACTTATCGTATTTCATCTCATGCAAAAATGTTGAGAATTTTTAACACGGTTTTATAAATTATAACTAAACACGGCTACAAATTAGAAAAATGGACGACGATAGATTTTTTAGACCGAGAGTTGCTTTTTGACTTCTTCGACGTAGCGGAGGATGTGTGGGGAAGGCATTTGTGCGAAGTCGTGCTCAATACTTTCCAGAACTAATTTCAGACTTTCGGGGTCCTGATGCCGTTCTGGAAATCAAGAAAAAGTAATTTTCAATTTATGAAAATAAACGAACTAAACAGTGTTTCTTACGGCAGGACTGTAAAGCTATCATAATAATTTTGGAAATGTCAATATTTCTTCTCATTTTCCCAACAGTCTTGACCAAGTTCAGGATTTTGTCAACTTGTTTCATGTCTGCTAAATATTCGCAGTATTTGAGAACCTTGCCGAGGTCAAACTTATTTCCAAGTCCCTAGGAAAGTGGACATTTTCACACTATATTTTCAATGCAGCAATGTAAAATGTTATACTCACTATCATAACTTTCGCCGCTTCGTGGATGTGTCCAGTATCCGATAAAGAATAGGCCAGTTGATGTTGAATGTTTGTGGCACCATGAACACTACTTGCAGCCTTGACATATCTTTCCATTAAAGTTTTATTCGTGAGTAGGGAGTATCCCAGAATTTGGATTCCAGGAGTGAGCTTGTAAGTCTTGGCATATCCTTCAAATAACGTTACTGCTTGCTCAAGTTTCTTCCTGAAAAGTAATAAATTATCATCCTTTACATTTTGAAACAGAGGCTTGGAATTTTACTTTTGAAGAAGATCTCTTATCACTATGCTAAGCACTGGAGTAGTTGCGGCAATTGAACTCGTGCGACAAGAGAAAGTCGACTATCTCTGTCAAATAGTCTCTTCCACTTGTCTCTGTCTCATTTCCGTTTCCGACGCTAAATGCTTCCAGCATTCTAACTGCATTTCGCTTCAGTTGATTTTTATCTTTTGGTGCTGCATACGTCGGAGCATCTTGCAGGAGTAAAGATAATGCTTCTGGAAATTGAACAAAGTTTCAGACAATGAGTATGAAAGCTTTATTAAAAACGTACCTTCTTTCCGTCCGTTTTCTGCCATTAAAGTAACTAAATCAAAAAGCTTAAAAATATCTAAAGTCTTTCCGTCCTCATTCGTCACTCCGTAGGATGTCATCAGTTCAGAGTACAATTCCGTCGCCATTTCTAGTTTTCCCTTCCTTATATAAGCTCCGAGTAGACTTGACTTCATTCCGAATGAGAGTGGTCCGAGTTTCTCAAAATCTTCTTTAACTTGTAGAGCTTTTGTCAGCTCACCTTCTTGACAGTATTTTATAAACAACTTGCGCAGTACACCTCTAGAATTCATATCCTTTGTAGACAATTCTTGGAAATGACATTCGAGTTCCTGAATGTCCATGTCGTCCTGCAATTCTAAAATAAAATATTAAACTCCTCATCCAATCATTGTGTAGTTTACAGGAACAACTTCTTACTGGATGTGTCAAGAACGTACTTGAGCTGTTGGTTTCCAGAAAAACGAGTTTGCTGTCAACATTGAAGTTGAACTTTTGGTGATATTTCAACTGCATGGAGTCATCAGCAGTGTCTGAAATGGGAATTTCTTCTTTCTCTATCCCCTGCAACGAGAAACAGCCATAGCATTTAGTTTTATGACTTTAGTTAATTTAAATACATGCTTTACCTCGATGAGAGTATTGGCTAAATCCGACATTCCTGGGCCGATTGACTCGACGAATCGCACTAGGAATTTGCCAATGTAGTCAGAGTTGTCATCAGAAGGCTTATTTTGGGAAATAGCTTTCAAAATCGGGATGGCCAGAGCAATGTTTGATTGGATGTCATCTCTGGCATTAATTTCAAGTAGGCACTTCAGCAGCATTTCCAAAATCGAATGTGGATGGGCAATTTCTCCAACAAGTTTTTTGACTAAAACACAACCAGAACGCATCTAGTGAGTAATACACTAAATAAAAATCCAAATGTTTTACCAAAAATTGAAGCATCTGACAGACGTTTTTGCTTAACGAGGTAATGGACGATTGCTTTAAAACTTCCCGATGAATATGACAGCCCAACGGCATTTTTAAGTAATTTGGCTATTTGGACTGGATCCCCTTCTACTGAAAAAAGTCTGTGTATCACGTGCTCATTGTAAGTTTCCCAATTTGGTTGCACTTCGAAAGTCATCATCAGCTTCAAACTTTGGATAAGACCTACAGGGAAAAGTATTTCAAAATGTGAACCCATGAATATATAGTGAATTATTTTTAAATCGATTTTCAGACCTTTTACACCGTCTTCGTTGAAATAATGAATTATCATTGGCCAGAAGAAATGGGGCCGAAGAGGAAGGCCACATTCTTGTATGAACTTAAATAGTTTGAGCGACAATTCGAATTGCTTTTTTCTTAGGCTGAATTCGGCTGCAGTGCTGAGAGCATACTGATTATGTCCACTTGTCGTCACCTTGTCACACAACGAAACCAAAGTTTCACAATCCTAGAAACACAAACGAAATGTGTGAATAATTCGAGCATAGCTTCAAAATTAGAGCTAAAATCTTACGATATTTGCATAGACGAGTTCTTTGATAAACGAGATCCCAAGGTTTTCACGTGCCAGATGAGCACCTCTTCCCCAAAAAGTCAAAATCCTATAAGCTTCATTTGGGTGGCCAAAGTGAATTAAAGACACAATCAAATTAAACGTTTTGAGCACATCTTTAGTATTCTCAGCCAGTGGTAACCAGACTAGAATCTGTAACAAGAAACCACATTCATCTCTTTGCTCGCCACTTTGTAATCCAAAGTAATTTTATCTTTACTTTTTCCAAGGCTTCTGGCTTTCCAAGTAGAACTGCTTTAGACGCCAGCTCAATCATCTCATGCTCCGTTAGTTTTACATTATTGCTCGTGGTTGCAAAAATGGAGCCAAGCAGATCCATCCTTGTCCTGGAATTATGTCAATTACACGATAATGAGCAATTTGAGCAAGGACAGCTTGTATTAAAGTTAAACGCAATTCAGCCTTACATGTTCGATACAAGCCTGCATCAGGACAGTGTAAGTTCTTACTGATGGATTCACATGGGAAGACTTCATGATACTCAAAACATCTCTGGCGCTGGACAAGTCTCTACAAAATTAAAATAAAAAAAAATACGAGCCTTCAATTTTCTTTGAATAAATCCAATTTTCCATACCCTGCTCTGGAATTTCCAAGTACAAGTGCATTGAAATAAGACTCGTCGACATAGAAACCTTCCATTTTGACTAGATTCAGTACTTGTGCCGCTGAACTTAAATCACCACGTTGGCAGTATGAAAGCAGAGCCAAATAGTACATTTTCTTCGGACTTGCTTCCATCGTGGGTATTGAAGTTCGGCACTCTTCTAGCAAAGCCCATGGATCAAACTCCAAATACTCGTTGTCCGTGTAGCATTCCACGAGCACTTCATAATTGTGCAAGGTCTGCTTTCTGGCGACTTGTTTCCACAGTCTCTGATAGAGTTCCACAAGTTTTCTCGGCTTCAAATCAGGCAAGAGCTTTCGATTACAACAGTTCAAGAGAAACGTAGCTTGATCTCCTGCACTGCAGCCTATGAATGAAGATTGGTTTTAGTGATTCTTATTGGTAAAGATAATCTTCACCAACCTTTCTCCAGTAGGGTGATTGTCTCTTCCAAATCAAGACGATTGATTCTTCCTTTTCGCCTGAGATTCATTCCCATACGTTCTACAAGTTGGTCCAGGGCTTCTACTGCTTCATTAGCCAGTTCAGCCTTTGCTTCATCTCGCTTCACTCCTCTTGTCAGTAATTCCATGTGTTGTCTAGTGCCTATGCACCTTCTTCCTATCCACCACAGAGGTTGCCTACAAAAGATTTTTATAAAACAATTAGAGTCGAATGAGGGGAGCATGGAATTCTAAAAACTTACGTCAAGACCGTCGCTGCCGGAGCCCTGATGAGATCGTGACAATTTGATCCGGATTTCTTAGAATTTGTTGTGCCAATCATCCTCACTAATCGATGATGGCGAAGTAATTGAACCCAAACGCGACCCTTACCGGCGGCATTGTACAGAGACATCTTCAAAACAGCTTTTACGTCTTTGTGCTCACCATTTATTTGCCGACGAGACTGACAACTGCCTGACTACTGACAAGGTCAAGAGTGACCTTAAATTGTTAATTAACTCACTTTCAATTAATCGAAAATCCAACCATGATGCAATTGAATTGTTGATTATTTGGCTTGTCCTAAAAGTCATCTCCACATCCTCCAGAAACCGTCAGCTAAGACAGGGGCATATCCAAGAAACCAGAAACAATTGACCTTTAGATTAATTAAGGTTTGTCAATAAAAAAATAAACCTAAAGTAGCTCCACTTTCCACAAATGTTTTTACTGTGTTTGTAATCCTTATAGAAATGAATATTTTTTTATGAAATGAGAAGTTGGGATTCTCATTCAATTTCCATCGCTGGACCAGCAACTTGTGGATCTGACGGATCTGGACCCGGTGGTGGGATGTCATCGTCGTCTGCTGGAGGGGGTTGGTCATCATCCGGTGGTGGGGCTGCTCCACCTTTCCCCTTTCGTTCAGCAGGATCCAACAAATTGATAAACTGATCGGCATTTTCATCATCGTAGACGGTAAATTCCCGTTTCTCCCCTACGATCCCGATGCTGACGTTCTAGAAAAGAACCAAACAGTCAAACAGTGAGAATTACCGATGAAAACATTCACAAAGGTTACCTTGTTTGTCAACTCCATTTCCGCTGGTAGAGTATCCCGCAATGCCCGCAAAGCATGACCAACCAACTCATTCAAGTTTGAATTGTGCAATTCATCCAAATGTTTTTCCAAGTAAGTTCGGGCAGCTTGTGACCTGGCTCCAATGGCCATTCCTTTGCAGTCATAAAAGTTTGCAGAAGGGCATGTTTGATAAAGATGAGGTCCCAAGGTGTCATAGCCGATTGCAAGGAGTCCAACCCCATAAGGACGGCGGTCATACCCTTGCGTTGACATTTGCATCTTGTTCCCCATCATAGTCATCAAACGGCCAAGTGGAAGAGGGACGTCATGAGCGAATCGGTAATTCAAGCACTCCGTCCGCATGAACCGAACAAGACGACGAGCATCCGCAGTAAGGCCTGTAAGAATTCGAAGAAAAAAAAGGTTTATAAATAAAATCTTCAACTTTACTTTCCCTTTCGCTCACCGGAAATGGACACTCCCATGTGCTCATCAACTGGAATGATCTTCTTCTGATGAGCAGCTAAATCCGATGAAGCTCTTTTCAGTGCTACCACCACCGCATCCGTCTTTGACTTGAGTCCAACAGTTGCTGAGCCTTGCTTCACTGCTTCCATAGCATACTCTACTTGGTGAAGCCTTCCAGCAGGGCTCCATACCGTAACATCGCTGTCATACTGATTTCGGAACTACAAATAAAACGTAGATTTAGAATACGGTTTCGTCATTTCCACAATTCACCGAGAAGATACCCAAATGACAACCCGTTTCTTACTCACCATTCTCAGATCTTGCTCAGAGTTCTTCCAAAAGCAAGACTTGACCTAGAATTTGACCTTTTACGTCAATTTCACGAACCCAAAAAATCCAAGCAAAAGACAACAATTTTCGCACAATCATTCACCGGAATTTGAAAAAGAGGGTGCGGGCCGCCAGCGGCCAACGGCATGCCGCTAGCGGCCAGCAGCATGCCGCCAGCGGCAGATTCCAGCGGCAGATTCCTAGCGGCCTAGCGGCATGCCGCCAGCGGCAGATTCCA